>JAOEHY010016707.1:0-49006 GCA_025447955.1 Psilopsiagon aurifrons | reverse complement strand
CCCAACAGCCCCACTCCCCCTACCCCCTCCAAAAGAAAAAAAAGGCAACTCAAAACCACCCCAGAAATATATGGTAAAATGGATTTATTCTGTGTAGGAAGAAGCAGTAAGAGTAATTGAATTGTTACATACCTCCCGACTGTAATGTTTCTCACTGTATGAGGTGATATTTTGTAGTTTGCTTCCTGTGGTCAAGTAAAGATGTGAGAATCAGAACCAAAATCCCATTTTTTTCCTTGGAATTTTATGTAACAATGCGTGCAGTTTCCCACACTTGTTTTGTGCTTATAATATCAACTTGCCTATTGTAATACCCTACTGATGAATCATTCCAGTATTTAGCAGGAAAATGTTTTTGCTCCAGTTCAGTGGGTTAACAGTGGAATCAAAGCTATTATCTCACTGATTGTGAGTTACTTATAAGCATAACCACTGTGGGTCTAAACACATTGCTGAGAGCTAAACTTGGCATTTTCTGTAATAGGATATAGAATTGTGACAGCTCACTGCTTCATCTTCTGTCATGTCTGAGTTTACGTTCCCACTGATACAGTGCAAAACTGCAGCTGAGTGTAGACTCAAACCCCAAATGATCTTTAAACGCAATTTATTGTTAAGTGATCAGTTTGTGAAGCATGCTATGAATGTAAACAGTTTCAATCCTCCTCTTACCCTGTTCTGTTAGAGAACAAGCTGAAATAAGTTTTGTGGTGCCTGAGATACCTTGCTTGTATGTTTTTAAGTTTTGTTTTCAGTCTGAATTAGTAGTGGAATTTTGGTTTTAATATATTATTTGGACCGGAAACTTAAGACCTAGATAGCCAAACCAAACATTTTCCTTCTACAGAGACCGTCTAGAAGTAGCTGGAATTCAGTCACAGACTGCAAGGTGGGCATAGAACCTCTCATCAGGTTGCTGGGATGTCATGCATTCCCATAGGGCTGTTGTTGGCTGCTCTGAGGGCCTCTGGGACTGGGATTGTGGCCTCTGATAGCCCAAATGGTAAAGCAGGCATTAGAGCCCAGGCATCTGTCTCCAGTTTCCACTCTCAGATTCACTAGATCTGTTCTGGGGTAAGGCTCTGAGGCTTCTTAGGTTACCATGTTTCAGATACGTTAGGGAAATTTTGGATTTAGTTGATGCAATGCTTGAACACCCCAGGGGTGCAGGCGCTGGAAGCAATGAAATCAAGAGAGTTGGGTCAAACTCTGCTACAAATCAACCCCCAAACTCCACTTTCACAGCCCACCATAAAGCTGCACAGAAGTTCAGTGAGAACCCTGCCTTTCTAAGCTTTGTTCCAAGTTTCTGTGTATTTCACATGAAGCATTGCAGGTTCAGTGATGCAAAATTCTTTAGATAAAAGCATCCACAGCAAAATGTCCATCCCCTCAGGGACCCAGGGGTGAGCCTGAGGTTGGAGGTGGCATCAGAAAACAAGCTAACTTTGGAAAAGTTTGGACATGTGAACTTTGCCACTGATCAAATATAAAGAATCCTGCTCAGACCCTAACAGCTGAGTTGAAACAGAGCTTTTGAAAAGATTGAAATTGGATTACAGTTTTATGGCTATCTCTAAAATATTTTACTGCTGCTTTATGACACCAAAATATACATTATGGGGCTGTAAAGACTAGCAGTGTGAAGGTTTTACCCTTTGCTTATGTACAAAACATATAGAGTGCCCTTCTATTTTTAGAGAAATATATATATCTTAAAGTACAGCTTAGGGAGCTATGTGTATTAGTAAGAACCACACCTTACTCAGTATTTTCATTCTTTTCTTAAGTCTGGGTACTTTATTAGTTGGTAGTGTGTGTCCATTGATGTAGGTCAAGCAATTAAAAGGAGGGGAGAATAAGTATGTGTTGTATGTATGTAAATACTGCTAGAATGTAAGTTGTGTCTGTAACACCAAGGGTTGGAGAGGAAATATCTTTTCTTAGATGAACTAATGGGGAAAAATATCTTTTAGAAGCAAAAGCCCTTTCTTAGGTCTGAAACAAAACTTATGTAGTTTGTGCAAGTATGTAATGAATTGGCTTATACTATGTGTGTACACATACATACATGCCTGCGCAAATGCAGCTCCGTAGATGGAACAACTGCTACAATATTGACTCATTTGTACTAAAATCACATGGCTCTGTTCTCCATTTGTAGCATAGGAATGGCAACAAATGAAAATATTTGGGCTCTTGTTTCATTTTTAAAGCTAACATAAAACCATGTAATTCAAGAAATGCAGTATATTTTGGAGTTGGAGATTCATAACCAGTTCCTTTTGGTTGTGACTTCATTGGGATTCATCAGTAGCTTACCCTGGTCTTTATCTCTTGGGTTTTGCGTCCTTCAGATTTTGCTCTCATCCCATGTTTAGATGACTCACCATCATTTCTTTCCACTCTCTCATGCTGAGTGACCAGGGGCAGAAAAATTGTTTTCATCTGCTCCTTTTAATTAATGTTGCTGTTCCAGTAGACTCAGATCAATTTTTTCACAAGTTATTAGACAGTTATACCTGTGAACTCCATGTTATTTTCCTCCCCCCAACCTTGGCATAAGTGTTCTTTCCAATCTTTGAGAAAAATGCTGGTTTATGCTGGGATGAAACTGATGTGTTAAGTTAATTATTATGTGTTAATTATTATGGTTCATATTTCTCATAGGTAATGTCTTTATTGTCCTACAAGTTGCAGGCAGACCACTCTTTACTGGCTGTCAAGGCAAATACTGCTGTCTTTGCTGTCAGCAACATCCTCAGTGTCTGGTGAAGGGGTGCCTTGGAAGGATGGCACAGAACAAGCTTCATACTCCTCAGGCTTTCTGTGCTGTAAGTACACTGTGTAAGATTGTGTGTCTACCACTGGGCACTTCAAACTTGGCTAACTTAAGGGTGTTTTGATTTAACATCTGGAAAATTTATTGCGATGTTGATGGTTTTATGCTTTTTAGGTGGATGAAACTTTGTATCTGGATCAAATAAACATGAAAGATGCTTTTATATTGATTTATTAGTCCCTGTGATCAGCAGAGGTTTCCATGATTGTCAAGAGGAAGGAGCATTTTTCCTGTAGCGCAATTACAAGCATGCTGGAAACAGCACAAAGGCTGTACTTGACAGGCAGCTTATGATGAAATTCATTCTTTTGCTGCTGTGCCTCACAAGAAAGGGAGAAGATACTTTTGGTTATTTTGAATATAATCCCTAGCACCCATAATATATCTAGCGGTATCTCTGAATATATATAGAGAGAGGGATGTTGAAAAGAAGCCGTGTATAGAGGTGTATGTTTTCCAGCTGTAAGAGAGATGTATCCAGAACCGAACTGCACTCACTTTGGCCGAAATAAACACTTTTGGGAAGAATTTAGCTGAATGGTTATTTTTGGTCTGGCAAAGGGGAAACTGACTGAGTGACTATCATTACTTTGATGCTGATTACTGGAATTGACCAGTTTAAGGGCAATTTGCTAACTCAGTTTAAAAACAAAACTGGTCTTTCTGGATACAGCTGTGATTTGGACAGGGAGGAGCTCTAAACCACCTTTTTTTTTTTTTTTTCCTTTCTTTGAAATAAATATATATTATTTTAAAAAAGAAAAGTTTCCTAGCACAAAACATTATTTGAACCCCACATGCTGTGGGATTTAGGGAATTAACAGGATGATTCAGACATACAATCCTCACATTCATTCGTACTCCTGAGAATTTTCCTTAAGGAATAAAACTTCTTTCCTGCACTTGGTCAGACACAAAACCAAACAAAACTCTTCTTCTTTTTTTCTTTTTCTTTTCCATCTTTTTTTCTCTTGACTGGAAAGTAAGACAACTGATAAACTTAATATTAAACTCTGGTGTCCATGCTATAGTTCACTATCATCTCAGGATATGAGCAGTTTGACTTCAGCAGGCATTCACAGTGCTCCTCCCTGCAAGGTTTTGGCTGATATGTTGTCTGATTGCAACTTCCCTTTCCTCTCCCCTGCTACTTATGGTGACATGTGCCAGCAGGGGCTAAAGAGTGATTCAAAGTCTTCCTTTTAATCTTTTTTCTTAGGGTGTGGGACAGAAGGCACTGAAAGCAGTGCCATGTGTATTGGTTTGCATCTCTGTGCGAAGACAGACCATGGCACTGCCTGAACTCTTCCCTCTGAGTAACGGAAAGTTGTGATCTTGCAGACCTGCTGCTTTCTTGATGTAACTCTGGTTTCCTTTTCCTTTATGGGGGGAAGGTGATAAAATCTGCAGTGATTCTCTTTCTGCAGCAGGAATTAAAAATAATCAGAACACTCAAAATTCCCAAGGTGCGTACAAAGAATCAGTCATGACTGATTGGTTTCACACTCTTTCCCCTTTTGTTGCTCCTTATCAAAACCTAACAAACTCAAACAAAATATATCCTTTCATTTATACAGGAAATAAAGCAAGTCAGCAAGGCTTGGTGCTTGTCCATACTGCTGTTTAGTTTAAATGCACACATGCATGTGTATTTTCTTGCTTTTCTCCCTCTTAGGACTGCTTCCCATGGTTCTCCTGCCAATCTGATTTAATGATTTCTCTGACATGATCTTTAAGGTTTTTAAATTTATACTCTGACTTCCTTCCTTCTCCCTCCCCTCATAATTTTTCCTCAATACCCAGCAACTTCATTGATTCCCTTGGTGTCTATTTTGCTCCTTGAATTGGGAAACACCTCTTAGCTCAGTCTTGTATTATCTGGTCCGCAGTTGAAGCAAGTAGTACCAAATTACCTGTTTTTTTTTTTTTTTAAGATTTATCTGTCTTGATATAGACATATTTTTCTTTTTCTCCTAATTCCATTATTTTTATTGCTAGGCTCCCCTGCCAAATTCAGGTCATGCTGGTTGATATGCCTTACCTGTCTCTCCTCCATCTTAGTTCACAGAATCTCTGTGGGTTTCTCTTAAAATTCACCTGTGCTCATTTGATTGTTTCAAGCTTCTCCATTGTTTCAGTCCTATTTCACAGCTTCCTTGTTCTTTTTTTACTGTGTCTTCAGTTTGGGGATAATTCCAAAACAGAGCAATTTTACTATGTACCTTGCAGGATTTTCCTTTTTACTGGCACAGTTCTAGGCAACTAGATTCACAGCTGTGCTACTGCATTCTAAAAACAAATCCAGCCTTATAGGAGGATCAGAGGGGCTGCCTGCAGTATCTTGCCTTTCACTGCAGTCCTGATTCCATTGCTGCACCAGATGCTGCCAACATCCTTGTCTCTAAGGCACTTCTGTAGTCCTGTGTCTCCCTTCCCTTTCCCCTAGCTGGTGTTTCACCAGAGTCTAAGTCCACATCCAGCTGTGTTTTTATTACGTAGAGAGATGGAAACTCTGCCCAATCATTGCTTGTCATTCTTCACCTTCCTTTTGTTTTGTCTTAAATATATTCAAGGGGGAAACCAGAGGAGGTATGGAAAAGGAAGGGTTTGGTCTAGACTTCCAAAGCAATTTCCTTTTCCATATAAAGCACAGCTCATTTCCTTCCAGGGCAGTGTGGCTAGGAAGTTGCACATTTCTTCTCAGTGCTGACTTTCCTGAAATTTGTTGAGTCAAAGCACAGCTACTAGGAGTGGTCCAGAGGACCGTAACATGAGTGTGTGTGTGTTCTTCCCTTTCTCTCTGCTGAACAGAAGAATAAACAGAGATTAATGTGCAAAGGAGAACAAGGTTGGCATAAGCAGCCAGAATGTGGAAATGCTGAAAGAAAATAGGCAAATATCCATAGACGCACCTGTGCTTGGAAGTTCCTGCATCATGGGGCCTCACAGGGCTTATTTTTGCCATACATGTCTGGAGGACAGAAAACTGAGCAGTGTGGAGGTTGATGATTTGCCTGAGAGTTAATTACAAGGTATAGCTTTAAAAAAAAAAAAAAAAGTAGTGGTATTAAATTGTTGTAACGAACTCTTCATACATAATATTAAGTTAAAGACAGGAGAGGACTTTTTTTTTCCTTTTTTTTTTTTCTTTTTTCTTTAAAATGTATTTTTACTTGCTGGTTTTGAATCGTATCCCATTTAGTGCTATTGCATCCACATTTACCAAGTTTCTGTTGTTTGTTTTAAATCAAATTAATAAATTGTTTTAGGTAAAATTAGAACCAGAAATGGTAGTGTAGTCATGACTGAGTGACTTTCCTCCTGTGAATTCAAGATACTTTGCTTAAATTTTTCATGTGAATTAAGCTCATTTTGGAGAGGAAGTGATCCTATTCTGCCAGCTCCATGGAGTTTCTAATTTAGTTGGTGCCCTTAGATGTTTGTTTGCTTAAAGAGATTTCTTCTGTGTTGGGAGTGTGCAGGGACATGAACAGGAAGATCAGCTCAAAATCTGACTATGCACTTGATTTCATCCATTTGGTTTGGCTTTTGCTTAGCAAGACAATTTACATGGTGTTTATTTTCCCACCACTAGTAATTGCATGTTCGTGTCTGAATAACTGATACTTCTTTCTGAGCCTGAAAAAACTTATAACTGATTTCTTGTGTTAATTATCAGAAAATGAATGATGATACTTTAGAGGAGTACTTCCAAAGTACTAGTTATTGAACTTTGAAGGGAACTTGACTTGGTTGATCTTTATTTCAGTAGAGAAATAGGTGAGGAAACTGCCTTTACATTTCATCTCAAAAATGGAAGTTCAGCAAACTTGATAAGCAGAGAACCTTTAAAAGATCTCCTGCTTCCCAGACCCTTTGCCTTGAATTCCCAGCTACAGAAAACCCTTCTGCTATTAGCCACAAGGTAAAACACCACAGTCTGTGCTCTTCTCCTGCTTGATGACATTTTTTTATGGGCAAGAAAACACCTGGCTCAGAAAAAGGTTGTGTATGGGTAGGCAAGCTGGCAGGGAGTGATTATTGCATCCACTCGTTCATCCTAACCTGGATAGTGCATTAAAATTTGGGAGTTGCTGTGTGGCATGGGAGTCTTTGTCAGGACAAGAAAAAGACACTGTAATGTATAACGTAAAGACCCTGTTACGGAGCTTACGCTGCAATGTACAGACCATTTTTCTGAGGGTAGGGGATGATGCCTCTTGCTTGCTTCAGCCAGATTACAGCTGGCTATTCCAGTAGAGAGACATACAGCTTCTCCATTTATGGGGTACCTCTGGAGTGAACAGATGTGTGGCTGGTAGCTGAAGGTGCTGGAGTTATAATCCTTATTATAAACCATCCAGCTGTGTTTGACTAGTTGGCTCAAGTTTTTGACAGCTGTGGTTGGCAGAGAAATCTCTGCTCTGTTAAAAGGGAGTTCTGGCAGTGCCAGGTATTCAAGATGAAATGAAGGTGGTAGGAAGAAAGATGACTATGATATTTCTGTTGATATTATCTGCCCGTTAAGTGATCACTGTGGGCTTTTTTCTTCCTGAAATGTGTAACTGTGGTTTGACTATTCTTTTTTTTTTTTTTTTGTTTTGTCTGTTTGCTGTCTATAGTGTGTGTTAAGGTTGTGTTTAGTAGATTAGATGAGACTGAAAGGTAAAGATGCTGCTTTCTAAAGAGAGAGAATGGATACACAACAAATAAAAGTAGCTGTGATCATGGCTGGATGACAGTCATGGATCCCATGGCTAGGAGCTTTTAATTCTCAAAACAATGTCAGTGCGATCTGACCAAGAGGAGAAACTGCAATCGTAGGTAATATTTTTACCCTGCCAGGGGAAGACAAGCCTGTATCCCATATTTTCAAGTAATTTTTCATCTAATGTTTCCAAATATGCACTCCGCTGGTACTTGGGGCAGGGCAGAGGAATTGTCTGACCTTTCTGATTCAAATTGAGATTGTGAGTGGTTTTGTACATGCAGTAGCACAGTCTTGTAGGAAACAGGGTAGTTCCAGAGAAAAACCAGTTGTGTTCCTGGAAGGCTAGGATTTAAAGCAGTGCTATGCTAAATGCTGAATGAGGGAGATAAAAAAAATGGAGGCACAGGTGAATATTAAATGAATAAAAAAAACCCTTCTAGGTATCTAGTTTTGCTGCCTACCATCTGGTAGGAGTGCAGAGCCTGAGCTGTGCCTCAGGGTCTCTCAATAGCAGGTTGTATGGCCTTAAGAAAGTAACTGCATTTCAAAGTCCTTGGGGTCCTATATTTGTGAAATAGGGATGACTGTGAAATGATTAGTTTTGGAAAGAACCTTAAGAGTATTTGTTTCCAATCCCCCTGCCATGGGCAGGGATGCTTCATGCTAGACTATGTCACCCAAAGCTCCGTCTAACCTGGTTTGAACATTGCCAGGGATAGAGCATTTACCTCTTCTTTGGGCAACCTGATCCAGAACTTCTTCCTTATATCTAACCTGAATTTCCCCTGTTTAATTTTAAATCCGTTACCCCTTGTCTTGCTACAGTCTCTGATGAAGAGACCCCCTCCAGCATCCTTGTAGGCCCCTTTCATGGGGCCTCCACACAGCCTTCTCTGCTTCAGGCTAAACGTCTCCAATGTTCCCAGACTGTCTTTGCGTGGGAGGTACTCCAACCCTCTTATGCTGGATCTCCTTGTGCCCCTTCTCTGGACTTGCTCCGATAGTTCCATGTCCTTATTATGTTGAGTACACCAGAACTACAAGCAGGACAAGCAAGGTGCATTGAGTTCGAGGGACGAAAAAGTGTGATATAAAATTTGAGGTTTATCACTGTTAATAATATGATTATTGATTAATTCGTACTGCAATTTTTACATCAGGCATAATGACTATTTTTTTTGTGAACAGTGTAATGTGCATAAAGGAGCAAAAATATGATTTATTTGAAGGTATTATTTGGAAGCAACCTGTAAAGATCTTTAGTTCTTTGCTTCGTCCTGGTATGTAGCATAGTCCATTTAGCAGTAAAATCTTCTCATATCAATGTATTTCAGCAGAATTGTTAGTACCTTCCCAGTAAATGATCAAAAAGTAAAACATACTCAAAAAGGAGATCAGCATTTGCTATATTTTGAAATTGTCTTGTATTTGTAAAACAAGATAGAAGAGGTTAGATCTTGTGTACGATCTGCCATCTAAAGAACTGTGTGTGTTACTCTTAACTGGTATTGGTAGCAATAAAAAGGTAAGAGTTACATTTCTTATTCTTAGCACTTCATCTTGACTGCTGTTGTAGCTGCTTTTATGCAGAAGGTGCATAAGAATGCATGGCCAGCTCTTCACATCAGGAGTGGCAGCATTCTGGTCTTATCTCTAGACTAGTAATGCCTTTCCTGTCAAGTGTCTCCTTTTCTGCTCTGCTGGCTCAAAATGAAGTGCATTTACATTGAAAAACTTAAACATGTTTTTAGCAGTCTCTACATTAGGAAAAAACTGGTAGCTGTCTTGTTTAGTGAAAAACCTTTGATTGCAATCTCTAATCTCAGAACTGGTTGCTTGCCTCACCTGCCTTCTTTCAATGCTGTTGCTGAGCAAAAAGAAGCTGGACGCAGGCAGACATCTGTGACATTGAGTGGAACTGGAAATGTGTACCTAAACATTATTTTTGACTAGCAATCTTTTATTTCTTCTTTGGTACAAATGTGATACCTAATCACTGTCACTGAACTGGTTGGAATCAGGTGGAATAACACTTTACTTTGTGAACAGAAAGCATTTTCATTGTTAAAGATGTCTTGGAGTTTCCTAAATGCTTGCAGGGGGAATATTTTCTGTCTGAAACTTCATGAGGTGGATGAAGACTTACTCACTTGACTCTTGCTAACTTTAACTAAACATTTAATAGGTGCTACAGAAAAAGTGTGACTAGAGATCTATAATGCTTCTTAGAAAGTAGCTTTCTGAAATGTGGCAGTGTCCGATTTGTGCCACCCTGGTAGCCCTGCTAAAGCAGCTCAGAGCAATTTGCTCCATTATATGTATATGAAATGGGTCGAGGATGGATTATAAAGGTACATCTCCCACATAATTAAATTCTTTTTCCTCTTTCCTTACCCACTGCCTTTTATATCAGAAACATTACTGGATATACATCTGGGAAATTAGCAGAATGTTTGTTTTACTTCTTTTCAAAGTATTTTCATGGTTTTAGGTGACTGACTTATGCTTGTTGGCCCTTGTGTAAGAGACTGTGAAAGCTATTTCCTTTTTCCTTAATTAGAGCATGTGGAATATCAGGTTTCTGAGCAGTGAATTTCCTCTCAAGAGATAGATGAACATATATGGTAGGAGTCATTGTTTTTGTAGACTTAAGAAGTTGGTCTTTCTGCATTTTCCAGATACTTTCTTAAGCCAAACTTGTATTTTTCATACAGACAGAAGTACAATCTTGAGTCAGCAGAGCCCAGTAGAGGTACAGCCAACCCTCTGTTTTTATGCTGGTATTTTCATGCATGACTTATTTGCAGTGCTGGAAAAAGGGAAGAAAAAGGGAGAGATGTTTCCCTCTCTTTGCTCGTGTCCTGGTTTTTAAGGTCATATGGTTTTATATCTGCTGTTTCGTGTGGGTGGGCAGGTAAGAGTCTTGGTCTGACTTCTCCTTGAGCAGTGTCAGGGGGAAGTTCAGGTTGGTGTGCTGCTGGGGTCTGCCCACATCCTTCACCCACACAGCCCCATGAAGCAGTTGCACACATCAATCAGGGAAAACCCTCAGCTCTTCTCGCCGTTGGAACAGGTGTCTGAGATCACAATGATATCAGATGAAAGTCACATTACCATGGGGCACCCACCAGTGCCCAGTGTATGTTCTGTGTACAACAGGTCTACCTCCCAAAGTAAATTACAGTCTGATGCAAACCACATTGCTCTAAGACTCAGACCACCAATGCGCATCCTTTCCTCTCACAGATGCTCTGGGGTAGAGTGAAGTGAAAGAAGAATGAGGAGAATAATTGTGCAAAACATTGCAGATATCTTATACTCTTATACTTTTAAAATCATATATTATATATATATTATCTTATATTCTTACTCTTATACTTTTAAAATTGCCAAGCAATTACAAGTATTACAAAGGAGGAAGGGAAGCCCAAGGATGTATGAAGCAAAAGCAAAGCTGGCTAGATAAGTTATGACCCAAGGAATGGGGAGTACTTGAAGGGCAGAGAGATGCTATGCTGTCTGAAAAAGTTCTTGCAAAGCTACTGCTTTCATGTCCATTTAGTAGTGTTGTTCTTTTTTTTTTTTTTTTTCCTTTATTTTAAAACATGATTGCTGCACCTTTTTTTCTTTCCTTGAAAGATGAACCCAGAATAAACACACTCAGCCTACCCAAACCTCTTTATTTTGAAGTCTTAGAGTTTGTAATATACCAACACCTATCTATAAATAAACTGTATGAAGTGAAAGTACTCTGTGTATCTCAAGGGGAGCTGTTGGCTTTTTCAAAGTCCTCTGTAATGGAGTGTGAGACAAACTCTGCCCATCTGTGCCCAGGTAAGTGTGGAAAGGCATGAATGTGAACCATTGAAACAAGCTATTCTTGGGATATATGGCAGTGGGTAGATGCCTCCACTCCTAGACATGATCTTAGACAGGTGGAAGTGTGATTTCTCCACTATTTGTGGGTATTTAATATCTCCAGGTATAGAATTATAATATTTCTATATAACAAGTGTATGAAGAAATTCAGGTAATTTAACTTTTAAATGAAATGGCTTATCCAGTTATTTTACCTTTACATGTGAGCAAGAAAAAATGTTCTAAAAAAGTTTTGCTAAGAATTACAGAAATCTTTTCTAAGAAAAAAGGCACTTTTTCATCCATTAAAATATTAGAACCTTTCTGATTCAGTGTGTTCACAGACATGTTAAGAATTATAGGGTTAGGGCCTAGTTGGGAACATATTCCTGTTATATTGCCTTGCCAACAGTGTTCATGCTGCTCTGTTTCACCTACAGATAACAATAGGCATAGATGCCTAAACTCGGGAAAGGAGGTGGCTTCAGATTTGCTGTGTGCAGTTCTTAGATACACTAAAGCAATTCTGACTCTTACAAGATATTTCCAGATTTGAAACACTGTTTTGTTTGGTGATGAAAGGTAATGACTTAGCAAGTGTATAATTGAATTAGATTACATAGATAATGAGACTATCTTTAGCTATGTTACATAACTTCTTGAAGGTACAACTCCTGCAAAAGGGATCAGAGTCTTTCTACTTTAGGATGTGAACTCATCACCACCAAAGAGTTAAGAAGAATCTTCCTGCAGGGAGAAGGTCTCCTCTTTCCTCACCCCTTTGTTTTTCTTTTTTTACCAATAGTCTCTCTTGAAAACAAACTAGATCAGCTGCTTCAGTGTTATGTTTTATTGCCTTTCCTATAGGAGTTGTTCCCAGCTTGTTTCATGTTTAGAAGCTGTATGGATAGTGGTGGCCCTGTTTTAAGGTTCAGGAACTGCTTTCCTTGTACTTGGATAATATTGTATGGATCCTGATCCACCGGCTGAAGAACAGGAGAATAACCATGTGATGGTCATAGAGGGGTCACAACACTCTTGTATTTACCAGCCCTGTTTTGCTATTTTATCATGCAAATGAACTTGCTCTCCTAATCAGATTTTCACATAGTAAGGGTGGAACAGCCTGGTAAAGGTGGCAGGAGAACTGAAGTGGAGTGAGGAGTGAGGGAGAAGAAAAGAGAAGAAAAATATTTGTCAGGCTTGATATTGTTAATGAAAACATAAAGAAAGTAGGAAAGCAGTTTGTAGAGCAAAGAGTGACCTTACAAATGTGACCTCTTTTTTTCTCAAGGGCTTTTGACTTTGAAACCAAAGCTGGCTTTAATGTTCACCAGGTGCCATTAGGGTTTTTTTATTCCCTCTTAAGGAAGGGAATTAGCCTTATAGTTTCAGCATCTGCACTTCAGTGAACTTCAGTGGCAGGGTGCATCCTTGTTCAGATCATAACCTTTGAGGTTCAAAGGCCATGAGCAGCTCAGCAATTAATTCTGTTACTTCCACAGGAGGTGATGAACACAGACCTGTACTTCATACAAGTTTGGCCACAGCTTTTTTCAGTCCTGTCACTGCTCAAAGTCCACCTGAGCTTCTCTAAACAGCCAGCCAGAGCAACTGAAAACCTTCACAGAAGCAATGCTCCTTGTAAGATTTAGCCTCATGCTAAAATAATTCTTTAAAGTTTGTAGTCTGTCAGATGATATTATAGTTCAATTTCTTAGAAGAAGTGAGATGTTATTTTGCTCAAGTTATATGGCTCTTTGTCCCCTGTTGTTATATAAGCAAACTGTTGGTACTTATCATCCTCTTCCTGGCTGCTTCCTCTCCATGGGTAACTGTGTGTCTGATATTACCTAAATATCACAGCCTTGCTTGTGACCTGAGTGCCGCACATAGATTTTAGCTGTTTCAGATTACTGTCCTGTCCTGCAGAAGATGGATTTATAGGAAAGTTGTATAATGTCAGACAGAGGAAATTACTGACTGATTGGTGAGGTCTTTGCTTCCTCCAGATCTCTCTCCTTTCCTCTGAGAGGCCAAAGAGCCAGTCATTCCTGGATGATTCCCCCTTCTTTTTGTGAGGCTCAGGAAACTCAAGCAGCCCATCTAATCCCTCGGTGGACAGGCTGTTGAATTGAGTCCAGAGGAGAGCCACAATGATGCTCAGAGTGCTGGAGCACCTCTCCTATGGAGGCAGGCTGAAAGAGTTGGGGTTGCTCAGCCTGGAGAAGAGAATGCTTCAGGGAGAGCTTAGAGAAGCTTCCAGTGCCTAAAGGGGCCAACAGGAAAGATGGAGAGGGGCTTTTTATGAGGCCTTTTAGTGGTAGGACAAGGAGAGATGGCTTTAAACTGACAGAGGGGAGATTTAGATTAGATATATTAGGAAGAAGTTCTCCACTGTGAGGGTGGTGAGGCGCTGGCACAGGTTGCTCAGAGAAGTTGAGTCTACCCCATCCCTGGAAGTATTCAAGACCAGGCTGGAAGGGGCTTTGAGCAGCCTGGTCTAGCGGAGGGTATCCCTGCCCATGGCAGGGGGTTTAGAATTAGATGATCTTTGAGGTCCCTTCCAACCCAAACCATTTCATGATTTGGGATGCTATTGTGTACTAAAGATTCAAGACTGCATAATGATGATGCTGTTAACAATTGTGTTTCATAATGTGGCACAAAATGCAGTTTGTCTTCATCTTTGTGTAGAAGTGTTCAGTTAATACTGTAGTAACACTTCTTACTTAAAGTGGAAAATGACTGCGTTATATTTGTATCCAGAGGGAGCATGTTATTAATTAGTAAATAATGACATGATAAAATTGAAGCATAGTGGCTTTTCTTTTTCAGTCTTACTTTGAGAAATGCATGCTATAAAAGCGCATGCACATATAAAGAGTTTTCCCTGTGTCCCTAAACACTTAGGCAAACATATTACAGTGTAGTTAAATTCTAATGACAATGACAGTTTAGAAAGGAAATGCTGTCCAAAGATAGCAAGGAGTACAGCAATAAGAAGCTACTTTTATGAGTTTAAAATAGACTATGGGAAGCATATTTTTATATACTGTAGTCACAATATTAACATGTAGATACATAGGTATGTATTAATATATTGTTAACATTAAAACATATTTGGAATTTGTACAGAAAATTTCCAACACAGGCACAAAATTGAGGTACTCGTTTTTTTTACTTCATGTTAGGATAAAAAGCTTGCAGTTGATGAGTGGGATTTACCAATACTACAAACATTGCTGTGGGTTTTGGGGCCAATTATAATCACTAGGGAGGCTGAAGTGTATTAAAACCCAGAAAATCTCAACAAGCCTTGTAAATGAATTGTTGAAATCCTCTAAGAGGATTGTAGAATAAAGATATCTGAGTGAATTCACACATGTGGGGAAACCTGAGTGCATACATGCATTCCTTGGCCCTAGTCTAATTTCATGTAATAGCACATGAGCTAAGCCTGTGTTACTGTAAAGCATGCGTTGACTTGGATAGTGACTTCTGAATCAGTTCAGAGCCCTTATTAGTATAAGGGCACGTCTGCTGAAGAATATGGAGCTTCTTCAGTTGCACTGATTGTTGAGAATGCTTCACCACTGTAGACTGGATAATAGAGCCTGGAGGAGAATGCTTCAAAGTTGATTTGAATGGATAAGAACATCCAGTCCATCCTGGAAATGTTGACATTATTTTTCTTGTTGTATTTAAGTATTATTTTCTTTTTGTATTTTCCATGTAGTTAAAACCAGTATTTTTGTATTTCTGAAGTTTTCTGTAGTTCATGTTCAGTTGCAATTTCTAGAAAGTTCATAAGAAGCTGCAAAAATAACAGAAGACTAGTAATGCAGGAGAAAGCTGCCTTAATATTCACAGCTGGAAGGTTCTCCTGCTGCATTCCCAAATTTAAGGTTCAGCTTTACTTTGCGCAGCAAAGTTCTGATTATATGGTGTAATGAACATCTTTTTTGCACAAAGAAAAACATTTTGTTGTTATGGTAGAAGGAAAGAAGCAGTCTGAAGTGTTTCCACTATGGCGCAGCTAGAAAAAATAGAAACTAGAGAGCAATTTTCATTATTTGAATTAAAAAAGCATCAAATAATTCAAGCATACGCACAAAGAATCATTTTTCTGAGACTTCAGTAGTGCTTCTAGTTTTCAGTTGTATCAGTTATTGGTGATGAATCTTTCTATGCTTGTATGAGTGAAGAGAGGAATGCTTACACTGAGATGACATGAAGTCTTGGATGTATTTTGTCGGGTTGTTTTTACATTTCTTTTACTGTTCTTGCAAATCTCAGTAGCTGCAAATGAACCCGCAAGGTTATGAAGACCTAAGTAAGCCAATGAGTTCATGAGTTCGAAATATTACACCCATAGTGTTCTATGTAATTTTTTTCATGCCATAAAGTGGATATGAATTGCCAGTGAGTGCTACAGTAGACGAATCATCAATTATGACTTTGAGATATTTTCATCATCATATATTTAATATATATAAATATATTTTTAATAGGTCTTGTGGTTTTCTATGCACATATCTGGTATAAAAACTTCACAAACATCTCTTTCTCTTGTTGTACAGCCATCCACAAATAAAAAGCATAATAGGACAAAGTGCTAGTCATTATTATTTATTAAATTCATCAGGTTTACCACATGTGCCCATTTGTCCATGTTAGCAATTCACTGCTAGGAACAACCTGCTCCCTAAATAGTAATTCCACCTACAGTTTTAAGTGTGAGAAAGAAGATACTGGGCTAAATTTCAAAACCCAGAACAGCTGCTCATTTTAGTGACTGCTACCTTGGAAAATTCCTTTAATGTAGGATGTTAAGACACAGGGAAGTGTAAATGCATTTGATGACCCTGGGGACAAGAGAAGACAGGCATGGTACTGCAGTGGTTACAGAAGAGACAGGTGATGTGGGAGATGACAAAGCTCTTGGGGAGATATCCATGCCACAATTCTTATGTTCCAGGTGCAGCAGCTTAAAAAAACCCAATAAATAACCTGAAACTCCTTTTGATCATTCTTTAAAAAAAAAAAAAAAAAATGAAGACCAGAACGATTTATTTTTATTTTTTTTTTTATTTTTTTAAAGTTAGCTATTGACCTGTGAATTCTTACAGGACGAGACAAAGAAGGCTGGATAGTGAAATGTCAGCATACCTTTGTCTAGAGAGTGCTGATGGGCTTAGATGGAATAATGTAACATGCCACATGAAGAAGTGGTAGAGTAGATGGGTACATCTGCTGACAATCTTTCTTTTTAATTTGGAGGCACCTGAAGGCAGTAAGTAGCTGAATAATAACCTGATCCCCATATGGCTTCCGTTCTTTCCGAGTAATAATGTGTGGGAGGGGGAATGAAAAAAAGTCTACTTTTAGCTCTGGCTTCTGTTTGCCTCTTTGTGAGCCTGAGAATGTTTCCTGTCTGCTTGGTGATGGGGAATGTAACCAAAACAGACGTCAGTGAGTGACATTTCTCTTGCCTAGCTTTCTGCATTGGGTTTTCTGTAACCACCTTAGAGATGTTGCAACATGCATGAAGGGGGAAGGAGGTAACTTTAGCATGCTTTGTAGCTAACTCACTGTAATATTTTGCCTTGGCTTCTCAGCATACATTGTACTGTACCTAAAATACATTTCCCAATTATAATTCCCTGCAATCTAGTATTGCAAAAAGCAGTCAAATATTGTCCTTTAAAATACAGGTAATTTTGGGAGTGGAATATTTTGACATAAAGAGTTTTACTTTGGTCTGGAATTTATACATATACTTATTACTTAGTTTTCTCATTCTTGCTTTTTTATCTCCCCGTGCTTTCCTTCCTGTCTATGTTCCCCTATTTCCTCTCTAAATTACAGATATGAGGGAACAATCATTTTTTTTGAAAAAAGGGCTTCACTTTTGGAGGTAATCTAGAACCATTTCAAGAAAGGTCAGCAGGTTCACAAGGGTGGGAAGATGGGATAGCATGAAATGTGACTTTAGGAAAAACAAAACAAAATCAGCAGCCCTCAGCACCCTGCAATCTTGAGATGAATAGTTCTAGGAAGAAATGCCCACCCTGCTTGTTCTTCTAATAAGGTATTGTACCAGATTACAGCCCTTGACTTGTCTCTGTTGTGACAAATTTTTCAATGCAAATTCACCCACAATGTGAAGGATAAGGTGAGAAAAGGAGGATGATTGAGTGCAGAAAGGAACAACAGTGAGAGAATTTGGGCTTTGGCTGTGTTCAGTATTGATGCTACACTGAATCACTGTAAACACAGGTTAGGATAGTAGATTGGGAAGCAATATCAATATTGGCATTTTTACTAGTATCTGTTGAGCTATTGAATTTTTTAATTGCTTTAATGAGAGAATGTAAAGATATGCACTTCTTTGGGAAAGAGACAGTCAAGCCACCTCCTTTTTTGACCTGTGTAAACAGATATCCATGTATTTATTGGAGATGAGAAGTCAAAGTTATGGATTCAAAGGAAAAGAGTTATGGAGTATTTAGGGTTGTACTCCTCTGAGAAATTGCACTGATTTTTTTTTTTTCTTTTCCTACTTGGAAAAACGTGAAATTCTCAAGCACACTTCACTGCCCATTTGTCACTCCTTTTGCTTACCTCTAGGACATAGCTGTTCGCTACCTAATTCCTATAATTTCTGTCTCTGTCTTGCTGTGTCTTCTGTTTTCAGCAGTCCATAGGAGACATAGTCATGTTGTAAAACTCCAGCTTCTCCTCAACTGACTGTCATCAGGGGAAATGTGCACCGTGGGTAAGCATGTTCCAGAAATCACAAACACTGCACAAAAGCAGCTGGGAACTCCCTCCTCTGGAACCTGCTTTAAGACCTTAAAAAATTAATCTTCCTTTCCCTAGTGGGAGTTGAGGCCCTGCAGAAGTCTTATTGTCTGTCCCTTCTTACACATGAACAACAACTCAGAAGTTTCTGTAATGTTGTATTAAGTTAAGTTGCATATGTGTGTATTCCTAATTAGCTTTAACTGAGAAGGACATAGGCTTAGTATTGTGCCTTTCACATATTTGCATTCCTCTACATGTTGTTTCCATGGGTCAGTTTTGCTGTTAATAATCCATCTTTTAAGAATGTTGGGCAAGGAAAACACTGAATATAGCAAATTCCTGCTTTTCTGCATATTGTCCTGTTGGATGTTCCTCACCAGGGCTATATGATGAAGCTAAGACATAGTTTCACCTGGTAGGAAAAGTTGAGAAATTATAATCAGAAATAATGATATTGTGTTGTTATTCAGTTTTTGAGAGAGTTTTGGTACATGTAATAAATTGAATGCCGGTTTTGATAGTGCACAGGAAGGCTGTGTTAAGAAGTTAAATGTGCCTGGGAGTATCCTCTGGCACATGGGCACTGGACCATGACAGTATCATGCAGCTCTTAATTCTCCACAAGAAGTTGGGCACATCCAAACTGTCTCATAGACTGTGTTTTCCCCTATGGTTCCAGGGAGAGTACTGGCAAGCCTGTGCCAAGGACTTGTCTAATAACTGAACTGCAGAGGCAATTAAAGTCTGTTAAAGTCTGTAAAGACTGCTTCTTGGTATTGTTAAATTTACTGGTGTAGAAGTGGCCAAAGAAGTATATTTGTCTGTTTATCTTTGGTTATCCAGTTTAATGAGGATCAGCACTCCAAATGGTGTATCTTATGCGTTTGGGAACTCATTTTGTCTTATTATTGCTGAAGACTTTTTGTTGCTGTATGCATCAAAGTGATACCCATGCTACTTCTGCCTGTCTCTTAGGAAATAAAGTCC
The DNA here is from genome assembly GCA_025447955.1 of Psilopsiagon aurifrons. Lineage (NCBI taxonomy): Eukaryota > Metazoa > Chordata > Aves > Psittaciformes > Psittacidae > Psilopsiagon > Psilopsiagon aurifrons. The sequence goes on along the minus strand of JAOEHY010016707.1, from coordinate 29,798 downwards.
AACATAAAAATGGGAGAAGCAGCCTTAAGCAAGTGTACACTGGCTTACTGTACATAAGGTGCTGGGATGAAGGGGCTGAAAGAACTTGCTTTTCCCCTGAGGTATTTTTTGCCCTTTCTTTAAGACTTTAGGGGATGATAATGATTTCTCTCTGCCATAATATATAGTGCACTTCTGCTGTGTGCTGTGCACTTCGAGTGTGCTGTGCACTTCGAGTGTGCGCCTGTGTGTTTATATGCATAGACACACATACACATGAGTTGCCCATTTATAGAGGAGATCTGTAGTTTCTGTGTATGATCTTTGATGGCTGGCGTTAAGTGGTAGTGACAGGTCATGTGAACACTGAGGCTCGGACCCAGCAGGCGGCAGTGCATATGCATCTTCAGCATTAACACAATCGACATCCGCTCAACAGAAGGGTGGCTGGGCCTTTCCTTAGGAAACATACGCCAAAACTATTATTGGAGACTACGTCATGGCCTGCGGCAAAGTGGACAGGATGTTAATGAGGAGGGAATTGTGGAAGGAATCAGAGTGCATCCCATACAATCAAAACAGAATGCTGAATAAACATATTATTTCCATTATCATGCCCTGTCAGCAATCTTGGTATTTTGATCTTTATCAGGTTTGTGCTATAAAGGTTGATTTTTCATTACATATTTGATACAGGTTTGGGGGTGTTTTAAGTATGTATGTGGGGAGAGATAATGCAAACATCTGAGAGGCTATAAGAGACACTGTGGACCCAAGACAGCTCATTATTTCTCCTTGACAAAGAAATCTCTGGTGCATCTTGTGATGTCTGTGACAGTGTGCAATGAGGCACTCTACTATGTCAAGCCCAGAGTTGTAATTTTGTCTTATCTTCAGCAATAATGAGACTTTTTGAACTACTGAACTCAGCAGAAGTTATAGGTTAAAAAAAAAAAAAAAAAAAAAAAAAAAAATGGTTAGTGTTTTGCAACTATTTACAACAGGTGGAGACCAAGGAATTTGAATCAGCTATTTTTCAGTTGAGAACCATGTATGAGAACCTGAACTTAGAATTTAAGTTGTGTTGATGATTCCAACAGTGTCTGCCACTGATTTAATTTTATATTTGGCAATTTTCTTCTGTGCTTCTGGATTGGAGGTACAATATTCTGTCGTTTGCTTTGCTTCTAGTTGTTGTTTTTTTTTTTTCTTTCACCCTTTTCATCCTGTCCCTCTGCCCCTCTCGGGAGGCTTGCCTGAGTAGCAAGAGTGAGATAAGTAAAATTACCTTTGGGGGTAACAGCTGTCCGTACACAGTATTTTTGTGGGTGTGCTTTAGAAAGCAAAATACCAATGCAATATCAAACTATTTTTTCCAAGATGCCAGATGTTAAGAGGTTGCATTTTGATGGATTGATCAGAAGTTCAACACTTAGAGTAGCTTGATGTCCCTTGAAATGTTAGGCTAATTCCTCTGTTTATTTATAAAATTAATTGAATATGGCCAATATCATAATGAGTTCACCTTACCATTAATTTTCAGCTGCCTTATCCTCACCAGACAATGAATGTATTTTTTCCTACATCCTAGTTCACATGCAGTAGCTAACATGAGGTAAGCTGTAGCTGTAATATGAGTTATCAGGACGAGGTGGCTCTTAGCCTCTTGGCAAAGTATCCAAAAACTACCTTGTTTTGTTACATTTTTACCAAATGTCAGCTAACATGCCCTAAGAATAGGTCTTGCTGCCTGCTGTCTCCACAGGAATGACCTCAGCTGTGACTTGGAACTTCCCTGTCTCAGGCTGCAGAGATGGCTCCTGTGCCAGAGGTGTTCCAGCCTCAGCCCTTGAGCCCTGAGATTCAAATCCAGGCCCTGGTCTGCTAGAAATGAGAAGTTTGGTGCTCAAAACCCATTGAACAGCCCTTGACTGGAAGTCATTGTAACTCATTATCAAGCTGGGCTCAATTTGAGGAAGTAGCTATTGGTAAAGGGACATCTAAAACCTATGTTGTTTGTTCTTAAGCTTTTATTGGCAGGGAAAATACCACTAAATATCAAGTACTTCAGAAAGGCTGAAGTTGGATCAGATCTATTTGTTTATGTACCGTACTGTCATTCCAGGTGACCTAGTTTAGGATTGTGATGAGATCTGAAGAGCAGATATTGAAAACGTTATTTGTGAGAGCCTGTGCCAGAACAATAAGAGGTAAAATCGTCTTAATGAGAAGCTAGATCATTGGCAGAATGTGTATCTCAGTAAATACTGTGGTTTCATTTTCCTTAAGAGGAGCATAATGAGCCTTTTGCAGGAATGCATTTTCATAATGCTGAAAATAAGTAAAGGTTTCAGTTCTTTTAAAGCTTGAGCAGAAGCAATTTTCTGCAGTACCCCACAGTTGTGGTCATTGTGATTAAATAGTTATTATCATCAGCCTGCTCTAGATATACACATAGTGATGGAACATTGATCAAAAATATTCTGTTGTACTGTGGAAATAAAGTAACTGGTTTTAGTTTGTTTGGCAAAATAACATGGAGATGTTTTAGGTTCTGGGTCTTGGTTTGTAATAACAAGAGTTCAAAATAGTACTGTAGCTTCCAGCTAGAAATCAAAGCCTGTCAGGTGGCATCACATCCACTTCCTTTTCAGCTTTATTTGACCCAAGAGGAAATTTGGTGAAATGCTTGGTAACCTTTACAGAACAAGAGGAGCTACTTAATAAACATGATTTTCCCCTGGGGAGTTTTACTGCCTAGCCTAGGTTTAGGCAAGGTTTGCCTCTTGACATTTTTCTACCTACGTTCTGAGTCTTCCAAGGAGTGCAGCAGTAGCTCTTATGGAAACTAGTTGCACTGGTGCTCCTCTGGAAGAAGCGTAATATTTATTGACTGTAGCATTAGGAAAAAACAATAAAAATGCTATCTATAAGCCAATAAAAAAGGCAGATTCTTACTGTTCCAAATTTACAAGGGGAATCTCATAAACCTCACGAGTTTTCGTTATCTCATTCTTCACAGGGAAAAGGTAAAGTTATGGACAATATGTATGAAATAGAATGTATTCTGCTTTTCCTGAATGCTAGTACTTGTGCTGACTGCAGGTCATGTTATAAATGAATGAATAAAAGATGAATGAAGAAAGGCTATGTAGAGAAGGGAAGTTGTCTTATAATGTGTTTGCCCATCCTGATATTGGTTGTTCACATCCTTTAGTTAATAGGCTTACTTCAATGAGTAAAACTCATAATAACTTGTTACTTTTATACAAAATAATATTAATTTAAAAAATACAGGTTTTCTCACTTTCACATCTTTGTTCAGAGTAAAATCCACATCTGTCAAACTGAATATATGCAAGACTATTGGTTTTCCTCCTCTTGGTCTACATCCATCAACCACAATAAATTCTATATCAAAATAATAAATAAGCCTTCTCACCAAGAGAATGGTATTGCATTCCCTCTTACTTCCAGACGTGAAGAACTGTTTGGGTTTGTTTTCTGTGTCAGCACTGAAGAACATGATGGCATTTCTTTGCAACTCCTGTGCCCCCAAAAAGGCTTTTTTCTTAATAGAAGTCCCCCACTTTTTACTCGTTCTGCTACTGCCTAAATCATGGTGAACAAATGTCTCACTCCAAGAGTATGTACTAGAAATGCAACTGATAGGTTATTTAATAGACTTGCAGGCTGTGAGTAGCACACCTGTGCCAGTAAGAGGTGAAAATTCAGGCAGAATTTTAAAACCACATTGGTTTGGCTGGTGGGAAAGTTTTTCTTATTTTTAAAGCCAGTGTTTTGAGGCATGTATACATGTACATATACCTGTGTAGATGCATGTGTCTGTAACAGAAAATAACTGGTTTTGATTGGTTGGATAAACAATTTTCAGCAGAAAACAACAGTAATGAACATAAAACTTTTTGTCAAATAATTAGTCAAATAATTTAGTTTAGTTTTGTATTATACTCAGATTTAACTCTGTTCTGTGTTCTTATATGTACACCACATATTCTACTTACTGCTGCTTAACTGTCATGCAGGTAGTATCCATTTATTTACCATTCTGAATAGGAAGTTTATCAAGCACAGGCCACTGTTATCCAAATAAACTCATCTTCAGGATTTTCACAGGAAAGTGAAATATGATGAATATCTGATGTTTTAGTATTTTTAAATGATTCATTTGGCTTTCAAATTTTCCTTATGTTTCATAATCTGATAAATAATTTTGTTCATTTGTCAACCAGAAGAACTGAATCTCATCTTTTAGAGCTGTGTTGATATGTGGAAAGTCATAAAAGTGAAACTTATGCAGGTGCATTACCACTGTCAATGTATTGACTGAGGATCAAATGAAAAAAAGGAATTTGCTTGCTTGAAAAAGATATTGTTATGAAATTTTTCTGGAAAACTGTTCTGTGCTTATGGTGTACTATTTAACTGTGCTATTCACAATGGACAATCTATTTTCATTAACTATACATATCTAGCATGTGCATTATATTTCTTGTGGAACAGTGTACTACTATATAAACTACACAGGGTCTGTATTCTTACCGTAATTGACATGGTAATAACGTATTCTGCAGTACTTTGTGGCAATTTTACAGCAGCACAAAATTCTGCTACTTCAACCTGGAATTCATTTCTTACAAAGGACATTTCTATTGTTCCTTTGAATGATACTTAAAGGTCTCCATTGTTATATGGGGATACAAAATAGACATTAGAAGGGAAAATGAAGCAGATGACACTGGCTCTTACCAAGGGCTGATTATGCTTCTGAGAGCTGGATCTTGGCAGTAAAATACCTTAAGCTCTGAGGGGACTTAGGAAGCAGTTGTTGATTTATAATATTTGATAGATTGAAAAGAAGGAACCCTGCCTAGTATAGTTTATGTCATGCTGATAGCCCTTTACAAATAAAAATATAACGTATGTTAATATCTGAAAATTTGGCTATTTTGACCAATAGTAGCAGAATGCATTGTTGCTGAATAGCAGTAATAACCAACAACACAGGATCAAGAGCAGCTGAAGAAAAAAAAAATCTTTTTTCCCCCAAAATAACACTATTTGTATAGACTTACTGCTCATGGAGCGTGATTGACATAATTTTTATTAATTCTGAAAATCACATCTTGCTCTGGTCCTAGAAGAACACGTCTAATAGCCCTTTCTTCTTCCAGATTCCTGAAGAAAGAAAGAATTCATAGGTGATACATGGCCCTAGTTCTGATTTCCAGGGTGAAGAAGAGCTCTCCTTCACACACACAACCTGTTAAACTGGGTGAGTAAGAGATTTTGGTCAGTTAAATTGCTTTTGGCTTTTTTATCATGCTGAGTTACTTAATATCAGGAAAGAAAAAGAATGAGGTACAAATGTAAGAAGCAGCAATTAAGTAAGTCTGACTTTGTCTGATGAGACTGTAGAAAACTGAAGTGCTTAGTGGTTTTCCACTGAACAAAGTACTTAAAGTCGTTTAGGACCAAACCCAAAGACTATATGGGTCAATGATAAACCATATGGTTATCCATATGTTTGAGAAACTGTCCTGTTCCTGGAAGAGATCCAGTAATTTGAGCTGAGCCCTAGTGCCTAGTAACAATATTTTTTCAGTGACTGGTCAGTGATCTGAGAAAATGCAGGATGATACACATGTGTGTAAGTGTCACAGCAAGAGAAAATAAGGCAGGAAACCTATATAATATTCTTAATCCCTCAGATAAGTTTTGCATCAAATATGCCATTCCCTCATGTTCTGTTCTTTATATTCAGGCCTGGTTTATTTCTTTATTTTCTTATTGACAGGATTAAGGAATTAATTTCTACTTGCTTTTATGTATATTTTGAAACAAGTGTGATTAAAACAAGTGCTTAATTAAAATTACTGAAGAAATGTTTTGTATGCACTTAGGAAAATACGCAAAATAAAATTTATTACAGCACTCCTCTCTCATACAACTGAACGTGTCTTGAGATTATTTAATCCTCCATTATTGAGGCTCATCGTAAAAACCTTTAAACAATGCGCCCCATGGAAGTCTGAGGATGTTTGAATTAAGGATGGAGCAGCTTGTCTTACTGTGAATTGAAATGGAAGGACAAATCAGTGTTCTGATAAATATAGTTGGGGGTGGCTGGAGAAGATTGGAGGAACCCTGGCCTCCTCAGTTTGTGTTTTTTCTCCAGCCTGTAATAGGTGCCAAAATTTAGAACTTGAGCTGTTTGTGAGCAGGACTCTGTGTCTGACCAAATAACATAAACATATAAATGAAGTAGCAGCCCTCACTTAATTTGGGGTAGAAGGAAGGACAGTAATGTGGTTTCCTACTAATTTTTATTGCCAGAGTATGTTTTATTGGTTAGAAGGAACATCCTTTACGAGTTGATGATGCGCTGACTGCAGCTTTACAGCCAAGATTTATGCTGGTTATTATGACTCTTTGATTTGTGTCTATTCCACCTTTGCTTTAAAAGAAAGTGGGCTTGAAACTCCTGGATCATTAGACCTTCTAAAATGAGAATAAAAAAAAAGATTTCACCTCTGTTGTCAGGATTAGTTTTTACTTCTTGTAGCCCATGTTGGTATTATAATCAGGAAAGGGAAGTTTGGGTTTTGTGGATTTCAAGCACTGTCTTGAATAAGCATGTATTTTAACTCATGCTTAAGTGTTTGTCAAGGTGTACAGCTGAATGAAGACTGTAATTTAAAATTTTATACATTAATGAGTTCATTAAGCAAATAAAATTTGTGCAATTTGTAAAGTTGTTATTGAAATATGAAATTTATAAATAAGTTAAAATACACTCTAGTAAATGAAGAGTAAAAAAACAACCTCAACTTCCATGTAATCTTAAACTGAATGTGGTACTGCCATATAGACACCTAGGAGCTGTAAGTTAATTATCTAAGCAATTTCTTCTCAACTTTCAGTTAAAATTAAAGTCCTTGCCTCTCTCTTCAATGTCAATGACAATCTCAGTCACAACAGCACAATAATATCTGTTATCTTTAGAAATTCACATGTTGGTAAGGTAAATGCAGAGCCCTTTCAGCAATGTTATGTATTATTTATTTATACTATAAACCTGATCTTATATAAGGAAAGTGTTATGGTTTACGGTTTGGAATTTTTTTTTTCCTCCCCATTCTGAATTTGATGTTGGTGTCCTTGGAAGTCAAGACCCTGTTACCTGGAGGGAAGACCTTAGGACTGGAGTTCCAGCGTGTGTTTATGTTGCATCTCTGCTCCTGACAGTTCCCAGCATGGGGTTGGCAGACCTTACCTTCCTTTCCAGTGTTTTCCCTGTTCATTCTGATAGTAAGCCCCTGATATCTTCACTGGTACCTTCAAGTGAATTCCCTCATTACTCTGGAAGATTTCTTTAAATATTGATGGCCAGTACATGTTGCACTCTGTTGGCAGTCCAGTAGGCCCAGTAACAAGTACTTTGAAATTGAGGGCATTTGTACTCTGTCTTGCACAGTATTTTGCTGTGGGCTTTTTTTCAAGCCACAACTGAAGTGTTTGTTGTTTCTAAAAACAATTTGCAACTGTTCATGTTAAAAATTAAAAAAGAAGGCGAGAGATGAGTACTTACAAGATTCCTTTCATAGTCACAGTAATGAGTCGTTTGCAGACACTCAGTTTTGCAGTGAGCTTACTGGACAGCTATACGACCAGAGATTAAATTTGCAAAAGTATATACATGATGTTGGGTGACAGGTATCAAAATTAGTCAGTAGAATCGAGTAGCTTTCAAAATGGGATTTGAAGGTTTTTTGACACATTTAATCTTTTATCTTTCAACATGGCTGAAAGCTTGGGTATAAGTTGAGTATGGCTTAGAATTGGGTTTAGATACAGCTGTTTATCAGACTATCCTGGGGGACTTTACAGTTCTTGGCTTCACAAATTATGATGATCTGCTGGGGTATCACTGTTTTATAAGTGAAAAGGCGAAAGTGGCTGTAGTTCTGTTTGTCCAGCCTCCAGTGGGTAATACATTATTGGGCTGATTCCAGTTTCCTGTTTATATAGGCTCTAGCTTTGATGCGAGTACAAGAGATTAAGAAGCAGAAGCAGAGTTCCTGTTTTAGAAGTTTCTCATTAAGACGTATGGAAGTCCAGTGACATTCTGCTGACAATTATTAAAGACATCAGACTGGAGAGCACATACTTTTATATCAGCACCAACAATTTAAAGGTGTACCACCTTAGTAACAACTCCACTATTTTATCTTTGATCAAAGCCACAGATTAGGAGGAAATTTTACATGTTGTTTCACACATGTTTTAAGCTAAGGAAGATCATTCTAAATAAGCTGTTTTTCTATACAAGAGAATTAAGTAAATAATTCCTGCATTAAATAAAATCCCACAGTTTTTATCTGAAGTTCATTTGTCAACCAAAGTGATTTCTAAACTGTTGATAGCAATTTGTTAGTTGCATTTTACATTAAGAAGTCATGCTTTACTTGCAGTTTCAATCTCTTTAGCAAAGTTTCATGCCATTATCTCTTACTATGGCTCTGTCTGATTAATTACAGTTCTCCTTAGTACAGAGCTCCACTTCCCTGGGATTCAGATAGGGTAACCTATTGCCCTGACTCTTGTCATTGCACTAATGATGTTTGGCAGCCCAAACTTTTTTGTTTTGTGTTGTTAATGACTTACAAACCCCTATTATTTTCTGTTTGTCATCTTTCATCAAGAAATGATAAATGTCTAGGCATATGAATTCTGTTATATGCAATATAATTCTGGTAACCGCATATATGATAACTGTAGCAGTTAAATGCAATATAATTCTGGTAACAGTACCTATGATAACTGGAGCATGATAACCAATAACAGAAAGCTTATTCTTTCAGCTATGTGAAGAATCACTGCCTTTATACTTTTGAAATATAGAACTGGCTAGATTTAATTTCTGCTCCGGTGTCTGTTTATACTGACTTTTTGTTCTTTTTTGTTACTTATGGTTGTGTAATTTACATTTACTTAATAATCTAGAATGTTTAGAAAATAGAAAAAAAAAATCATCTGCTGTAAAAGTACTCCCATCAGCAGAGGTGTAGTTGTCAAATAATAGAACTAAATAAGATCCAACTGGCATAATTAAACCAGGACTTCCACTTAATAAGGCGCATACATGTATATTGGAACTGCTGAATTCAGAGGTGGACTGGATTATTCTCATATTAGTTTTGAAGTTATTAGCTCTTGAAAAAGGAATGTAAAAATGAAGATAGCTTATTAAGCTCAGCTCTGCTATCTTCAGTGAGACACCATGAGACTTCTTTCATTGAAGCTTCCTTTTCCTCTTCCATCCCCCAAAAAATCAGGGCAGTTTAGCTTCCTTTAGAAAGGGTCCACAATAGATTATTTGAAAATAATATTTACTTACTTTGCCTGAAAAACAACAGACCTTGAATAGGTTGGTTATTTTTTTGAAAGTCTGTGGTGTGAAAGCGGAGCTCATTGCCTTAAATTCAGTTGAAATCTTATGTCCTTTTATATATTCTCTCTACCCATGGAGTATTCAATATGACTAAGGAATCCCTGTGAACACATCAGGTTATTGTGATGTTCGTGTGTTATCAGTCAATAGGCTTGAGAAAACAATGTATCAGTCAGTACAATTCTAAATTTGCTGCTTCTTGAATAGCAGGATTTTGATTTTACTCTTCTTTGGATGTAACATTCTAAAGTGACTTGTAGGGAACTTAGCAATGTGACTAAAGAACAGATTTTTTTTTCAAGACAAATCCTGTATCTTCTCTGCATTGCACAAGTATATTCATGGGGATGAATTCCTTGGAGAGGCTTTAAACTGTATAAGGGAGCATAATAGGATTTAAAAGCTGTAAAGTTGGTTAACACAGTTGATAGTCTGGGTAGGTCTGGTAAGATAGGTACGGTCTATATTGTTTTTCAGGCCAAAGTCAGTGGTACAAAGGTTGCTATAAAAACTACCTGTGAATAATTACAAACCACACTTGCTGATCGAGGCAAGACACTTTCGACAAATGTTTGTATTTGTAAAGTGAATTTTTAGAGCTGGGACAGAAAAGTGGAAGACAGCTTTTGTCAGATCTAGACCATTGCTCTTGAGTTTGGGTTGGTGTTTTTGGTTTTTGTTGCTTTTGTTTGGGTTTGGGGTTTGTTTGTTTGTTTGTTGGGTGTTTTACTGTTTGAGGTTTTTTTAACTGCTTTCTCATGACCTTTCCAAGATTTTTTATTGGGTTTTTTTTCCCCCAGTTTGTGAACTATAGCTGGTGATGAAAAGAGGACATTTGATTGCCTGGATTGGGCTAATGTCTCTGAGTGCAAAATGGGATGTATTATTCTGAAGTGGATTATACCAAAATTTCTACTTGTGGCTGCTAACTGCCATAGTCATGATGCCACTTAAAGCAGTCTGTAACCAACTGCTTTTGAAAGGAATGGAAATGTCATGAGCCAATTGTTGCAATGTCTGAATGACATATTGAGACAAGACCATACCTGCTTTCCATAGCTGCAGCTAGGTGGAAGCTCGAGCTTTGAAACCCTCTGGTTACCTTGTATAATTACCTGTTGTCCACCTTCTGTAAGAGGAGCCGTGAGGCTTGACTTGTCCTCATGGGATGCCTGAAGGCAGCTACTGGAAGCAGGCATTGCAAACAGTGTTTAGAGATTATTGTACTACTACTTGGGACTTGGCAAAATGAGTCTTCAGTTACATATCTGAGCACTGCAGACATCTAACACTGCTTCTTAGGTCCTCTCATCCTCTTAACACAAGTGCATGTCGAATTCAAGTCAGCCAGGAAATGCCAATCTGTGAGGGCAAGGCGTGTTTGGCATGCTGTAATGTCAGGCTGCTATAGGGGTAACCTCAGCTAATGGGGAGTAGCTGCAATGGTAAGCGTGAATGTCTTTGTTAAATACAATCAACATATCAGTAGTGTTTGTACCTGGCTTGATTTATTTCCATTGGGACAGTGTTTTATTCTGCTTTAGATCTAACATAGAAGAGATCTGTCATGTCTTTCTTAACACTGGATACATAAAGTGCTCCAGAAAACATTAAAAGTGAAGCTTTGCTCATATTTATATTTCTGTTCTGGGTCTGATGTTGGAAGCGAAGCTGAATCTTACAATTAAACAGAATGACTCTGAAGTCTTCCTCCTCAGAGCTGCAAAGATAGGCCACCACAGCAGCTGTCCAACCTGCTTTTTTGCAGTGTAGAGCGATGTTGGTGTCCCAACAGCCTCCACAGAGAATCTCCAATCTTACTGTCTTCTCCCTGATATCCGTAAGAGATTTTCTAAAGAAGCTCTGGTGGTGTCCAGGCTGGTACATTATCACAGTCATCACAAGAGGAGGTTAGTACAGCTGCATTTTCCTTACCAGAGCTGTACTCCTGCTCTGAACTTATGGCCATGTACCATGTTTACTGTGCTTCCTCTTTTCATGCCGCATTTTATATCATGACAATGTGCATGTAATAAAACTTGAAGATCACTAAATACTTTCTATAGCATTAAATACATAGAAATAGAGCAGTCAGCAGCCAGGAACCATAACTATATCAGCAACACCACTACTACCATCACTATCAGTACTTAAACTGGATGCACTAGGTCTACCAAGTTGCTGTTGTCTTGAATGTATTTTGGCAACATGCAACACAAGTTCTTCCTGCACCAGTCAGGCATTATATCTTGGACACAACAATAGAAATATACATAAAACAACAATTTAAAAAGCTCAACCACAACAACATATCACCTTTGGTTTTAACAGTGAGACAGCAAAAGCTTAAAAAGATTTTTTTCTAGTTGACTGTTGCAGTTACTCAAGGAAATTTTCAAGAAATCACAGTTTTACTGTTTCAGGCAGGAGGAAAAAGTCCCAAACCCAACAGTCCAACCAAATTGTTCATAAAAGAAGAAAAAAATAATTTAAAGTTTAAAATAGCATTTTAAAAACAAACAAAAAAAAACCCCAAACCAACAAATCCCAAGGCTTATCATTCCCTTGCATAATATGTCTCAGCAGAGCTAAGGCCTTTTTTCCATACACAGGCTTCTTTCCAAGTAGAGAGAGCCAGAATAGCACACGGAGTTTTGAAAACTTTCCCATTACTTTGGAGCAAAATTAACTTTCAGTTTTGTATGCATCATGGGCAGCTTCAGTTTCAACCTTCAAGCTATTGTATATGTAGTGGTATTTTAGAAATATGTATGACAAATAGGATATATTTTATTGGTGGTAGTTGCTGGAATTTGTTATCGAGCAAAGGTATAATTGTAGAGATAGTTTTGCTTGCTATTAAATATTCAAAGCCTGAGTTACATGGGGTAGTTGGCATATAAAGCAGGGCTTTTTTGGGGTTTGTCTTTTTTTTTTTTGTCTTTGCTGCTTTTTGCTGTAGGCCAATTAAAGAACTTGGCAGTGGATTTTTTTATCGTTTCTGGAACATGTCAAAACTTCCTAACGCACATGCTTTCCAGATGCTGAAATGAAGGCACCTAAGTTTTGAGGGGTTTATTTTTATCCGTCAGTGACAGTCTTGGAAGAAGTGACATTCAATCAATAAGCTACATTTTCTTTTTTCAAGGTAGCTTATAAGAGTATGATACAGAGAAAAGAATTGTAACACTCTGAACTGCAGTTCATGCAAGAAACTATTGTTACAGCTCCTAATGCCAAGTGCACTGAACTGGAATAAGCAGAGCTGGAATGAAATAGAAAATAAAAAACAAAAGTTGACTCCCTGACTTTAATCAGTAAGCAGTACTGTGACCCCTGTAAGTATCCAATAACCCATAAAAGAGCTCATGTTGGAACAACCGTTTGGAAAACTACATGGAATTAAGGTATTTGTGTCTCTCAAGAGACTGTTCATTTATATGGTGTATATTTTGCTCTACTTGAAGGTAGACATATGCTGTCTTAAGCTGAGTATTATTGTGCTGCACAATATTTGGCCTGTTTGTCGGGAAAGTTTAATTTAGCAAGTTTTAACCATGGACAAACATAAAATGTTTTCTGTGATTAAGCTTTGGGTTTGTCTTAGATACCAGTATTTCAAGTTCTAGACATAAAACTATGTAAAGCTCTCTAATGGCCCTTAAAGGAAACCACAAACTGTTTCTTGAGTTGGTTGTACAAGGAGCCACTCCAAGGGCCTTGGTCCTGCAGCCCTTGAAGTCAATAGCTGCGCTCCCATAGATTTTTGTGGTACAGGCAAGGCGCTCTCTGCCTTGCGCAGGAGCCAGCTGAAGTCAGCCCTCATGCTCTGTCAGACAGTTCAAAGCTAGCAAAGCTGTCATCATCGCTGGCGAGCCCTAGGGGTAAAGTGAGGACAGGGTGAGGCTGCCAGAGCAGTTCCCGTCGATGAACTCTCTCAGGTCACTCCTCCAGCAGAGCCGCAGGCAGCAGTGGGGAAGATCATGCAGCAGCCACCCGGGCTTCTGGCCAGTGGCTTTAGGATAGCGCTGGCTTTTTTGGGCTAGCGTGTTGCCATCTGTGGCATTCATTTCCAAAGGCCATCTTCTCTTATGTGTGTACTTCATTCAAAATCTGAAAATTTTAAGCCTGTTCATAAATGTTGGAATGCACAGACACCACCACAGGCAGTACAAGCCTGCTGACCTGTTGCCAGCCAGAGAGTGCTTGTATGTGCAGATCCAGGGGCTGAAACTGTAGTACCATTTTTGCAAGACCTTGTACCTGCATTTGAAGTGGAAGCTCATGCATGCCCTTTGTGCATGCAGGCTCATGGAAAAGGAAATTTCCATGGAAATTTCAAAGGAAATTTACCTTTGCTGCCGTGACACAAAATAACTAAAACCAAGCACATACATTTTCAGTTAAATATAATTTTTCTAGCCTCCCATGTATTATTCAAAGGAAACTTTTCTTATGTAGAGTCCCATCATTCAACTGATTGCATTAGATGTTGATATAAACCTTTAAGTAAAAAGTAGTTTTTCTTTCGCGATGCCTGTGCTGTTTGATCATATGTGTAAAAACAAGTGTGTGTGTGCACATGCTTGCATGGTGGGTGCATGTGATCTCATGGCTGGTATTATATCTTGAGGCATTCACTAGTGGTTCCATTATAGCTAGGCTCACTCAGGATATGCTTTTTCTTTGACAGTGACATGCAGCATTGCCTTGATTAATATTATTACTCTAGGGAATATAAAAAAAAATAACGGAGCAAGAAAATTATTGTTACAGCAAAAGCCATTCAAACGAATGTGCTTATTAACATGCCTCTCAATTGCACAGAGTCTAAAAGACAGGGAGTGCTTTCTCCTCTCCCACATTGCTCTGAATATTTTGCCATTATGCTGCAGAGCTGTCGCGACTGCTGTCTCCTGGTTATGATTTTCAAATCCCAGTTGGTGATTAATACCTTTGGCTCAGACAACTGTAAAAGGCCTGTGTTGTTGCTGCCTACATTTTCACACTGCTCTTGCAGTGGTGATGTGCATTACAATATGGAGGGGCATGGAGGGTGGAAGGGAGCCAAGAGAGAGAAAGAAAAAGTGTGTCATGCAAGAAGTAATTTTTTCCATATGTTTTCCCCATTTACCAGGTCAGCACTCAGGTTCAACTACGAAGCACACTGCATGAATGCCTGGCATTTCTGTAGCACCTTTTATTTACAAATAACCTAAAGCCTTCCATGAGGAGATCAAAAATCAAGGACTCATGGGTAAACTTAGTGTCCTCAGGTAAAGAGGAAGAGTGGACAAGGTGTGGCATTCAGTCCAGATTTTGCTGGAAACTGTACCTTTGCCAGGGAAAGAGTGTCCCTGGGCTGGCTGTAGGGTTGCAAAAAGGCTTAGAGGGAAGGCAGCAGGTATGCTTTGTGGCAATGACGAAGTTAAATCAGCAAAACTACTGATGAACACTTAAGGTACATAAATGCAATCATGAGGAGAAAATTAATGAGAATTTCATAAAAGTATTATGGGATTCTTGGTGTTCCTCATTCTATTTTCTGGGGCTGCTCTGGCTGTCTCTTCTTTCTTCTGTCTTTATCTGCTCTCTTGAATATTCACTTTTCCTTTTGGTGCTTTCTGTCCCACTATACCATACACCTGTCTTTTCTCAAGTTTCTTTTCCTCTCAATCCTAGTGCCTCTCACTTGGCAATTTGGGTCCCTCTCTCAAATGTAGGCATGGGTATTTTCAAAGTTTTAGTTCATTCGTAATGGTCCAAAATAAGTCTAATGTACACAAAAATTAGGAGAACCTGTATATCAGAAGTGTGCAGAGTGGTGTATTACTGGTGAGTGTGCAATACCCGGTGCTTGTATTATTCATTATGTAAATGTGTCTGCCTGTGAAAGATAGTGTCAGACTCTTTCAGACTGGGATGCTGAGTGCGCTAGGCATTTGTGAACAATACTGCTGTGAGTCGTACCCTTCCCGTTTGTCACTGATTTAAGTATTGTTTTTGTTTTGGCAGAGGCCAAAAGCTGGGAGCAGGAAGCGGCTGCACCCTGATGGCTGTCATTTCCTTTGCTTGCAACTTCTGTTTACTGCCAGCTGCTTTCTTCCAGACACACTGCCTGGGCTTTGACACGACCGGGCCTGTCGCTGACTCAGAACTAGTAAACTTTGTGTGGCTATCGGCTTGTTTGTGCTGTTCTTTGCAAACAACAAGATCAGCCTGGGGAAAGAAAAATAAAATCAAAAGTAGTCATAGGATCTTTCACAATCCTCTGCTTGGATTAGGGTACATGTGTTCCCACTGAGTCAGTAAATGGCAGCAGCTGGGAACATCTCAAGTGGACAGTGGGGAGCTGGGCAGACCTCTGATGCAGAAGCCGCTTTTCCAGCAGTATGTGGAGGAGATCCTGGTCGACTGATGGCTGGCTGCCCGGTTTGCAGTGTGTCCTGTCAGGCCTCCATCTGAATTCCTCCCCCTGTGAAAGCTTTCATTGCATTTGTCACTTGATACATTAGTTTGTCTTAATGCACTGGAACCCCATGTACATTTAACAACCTCTTTCTTCTTGTTTTATGGTGCTCCACTGCGTTTGGAAAGGAATTAAAGCATCTGAAAGGCTTGGCAGTTTCATTAGAGATGGACATCCAATACAAATTAGTATAACTCACTTAAAATTGAAGTAAAATGTTTTCAGGAGAGTGATCTGATAAATATTGGCTTAAACTAATTGGATTTTCAATAGACAAATTACTGCATTTTTCTCATTACTTAGTACTCTCTAAGACTTTCACATTGTATGGGAGAATATGGTTCCCTGCTGTTGAGCTGAGGAGAGAAATCACTGGCTGAACGTTGCTTTCTGAGTTACTGGCTGCTGCAGAGACTGGGTGGCTGAGGAATGCTCAGCCTTCCAGGCTGCTTGCTTACTGTTGAAAGGGTGTTGTCATTGTTCAGTGTTTTCCCACAGGTTTCCACATCCTCATGCTCATTGTATAGGTGAGATGATTGTCAGGCTGCCACTGACCTCTCTAAAAGAAGGCTCTCACCTGGAGAAGCAAAGCATATAGCCTCTTATGTTACATATAAAGTAACAAGTTTTTTTAAATAAGCAAAACCAGTGCTTATTTCCAGGTAAGGGGGACAGGAAACAATGTGTCTCCCTTCAAAGTCAACTTCTGTGTTCTAAGAAGCTATTAATTACAGCTAAATAGGATCTAAATAAATGTTAATTTGTTAGGGGTTTTGTTTAAAGCATTATTATCCCCAACAGAAAAAGCAAACACGCAGTGATTCTTAAAACCTTACCTAACGTTGGGAGCACCATCATCCTTCTAAAACATGTTTTCTGAAAAGAGCTGGTGTGCATTTATTTTATTGCCAGTGCTCTTCCAAAATTTCCCCTTTCATTGAATATTAGAGTGGATGTCATATGGAGAAAGGAGCTGCTCCTGAAAAGGTACATGTGGCAGTGAGAGGTGGTTGGTTGGTGCAGAGAACTGAAATAGCTTCTTTTTCATAGTACTGGAATGTTTGTATGCGCAGCAGTAGTAAGAGCATATGTTAGTGTCCATGCAGTAAAACTGAAACTGTATGTGAATGAGGTTAGATAATATTGAGTTGCAATGGTTAGTATGCAAATACAACAATGATATTGTTCCATCTAGCTTCCTGTGTAGGGAATAGTGGACGTGGAAAAAGAAGTAGTGCCATGTGGAATTACTGAACCATTTATTTTTCTAATGCAAAATAACCTAAAGCAAGGTTTGTCTGTGGGATATATTTTCTCTCAGTTTAGAAGAGTTGGTAGTTGACTGCACTGCTGAAGCATACAGTTATGTATCTTTTCAGGGCAGATTTGGTGTATCTCCTGCAGTCTTGACCATCCCAAATCCAGTATCCCAGCTGAAAAAATTTTCAGTCAGTGCACTGCATTTCCATGTGATTATGCTGGTGTGGTTATTTTTTTTTGTTACTTTTTGAATACATAATTTAAAATTGTTATCTGTAGGGATGTACTCTATTCCTGTCTGCCTATCAGTCTTTCTATCTGAATGCAGAAGTATTTGATTAGTGTATTTAAAGTAATAAAGATGTCAACAGTAGTGACACATTGATTGATGTTAATTATAAGTCTTTAATGGCTCCTCTGGTTTGGCCACTCTCCTTTCAGATTGTGATTTTATGGTTAAAATAATGCCATGCTGTCCTCAGACTCGGTCATAAATTGTGGTCTATCTTTCTTTAATGACTCTGCATGCAGTGGTATAATCGCAATAACATACATTATTTTGGTAAAAGGAAAGCAGTAACTTTCATAGAAGCGATGGATGGATTTATAAGGACTAGCTAACAGACTGCCTTGGCTCACACCAGAGGCAAAGCTGATTGCTCTGCTTGTGCATTGCCGTAAACAGAAATATTCGTCTGGCAGTCTGAGACAACTGATGATTTTCATTCAGTTCTCCCCTTTCCACACCATGCCATTAGTAAAAGTTAAAGAAAATGCTGAGGTGTGAATCAGAGGCTGCTATCAAAAGGCTATTTATTTAGTAAGATATAAAAAAATCTTCTGTAGGCTTCTCTAAGCTATGCTGAATAAAAATCAATGCAGACTTTTGCTTGGTGAGCATTCACTTTAAAGCATGCAATGAATGGTCAATGAATGCATGTTCGCCTTACGAAAGGACGTTGCTGTCATGAGGAAAATGCTACAGCTCTGAAAGGCTTCACCATTTCTGGTGGAATTTAATCATTTTTGTGTGCATATGAAAGTGAAATTTCAGAGGACCACACAGGGATGTGTATGCTCAGCAATGTCCACGTATATATAGACATGTATTAAGTTACATGCTATGGTGATTCTGAAACACCACCTTGCTACTTCTGCATCCATAACTGGCACTCTGGAGCTGCAGCACAGCACAGAAAATCCTAGAATGCCATGTGCGCGTACCGGCGGGTGCACACAGATGCTTTCAGAGTGATCTGTTCCCTACAGGGCCTGTAATATAACTGGTGAACCTGGCTGAAAAGAAGGATGTTTCCTTGGCACTAAAAAGTTAGGAAAATACATTCACTTGGAAAAGATACAGTTACAGAAAGTATTTTCTTGGTATGCTAATCCTGGCTTTTACTTCTTGGTAGGTCACTGCAGTTCTACTGCGGTGTGTGATTGGCATCAATGGAGTCCAAGGAAATTACTACTGAGGGGTGTGGTGTGTTGTTTTGTTTTTGTTATTTTTGGTGAAGATGGGACTCATAAAATGAATCCAGAGCAGAATTATAGCATAAACAATGGTAAAATATATCACAAATTTGAAGCATTTGAATCCCATTGCAGACTATCAGTTCTCATACTGCTTTCTGCGAGCAGACATCTTAACACAGCTACTGCTGGACCAGTTGCTTTCTAAATAAACCTGATTAGTATTTGTTTATTGACTCTGAAAGCTGTGTCACTTCAAGTACAACAATATGGATATGCTTAAACTGTACCAAGAAAGCCAACAAATAAAAGAAATTCCCCCAAACCCAAGACAAATCAGGATTTGCATAAAGGGGTTTTAGTCTCTTGCTACCAAACCTTACCAGTAATAATTTTTCTGACTCTATCAAAGCAGCAGTATTCCTTTGCCGTGTTGTGAAGTGTATGCTTCCAGAAGTCACATCAGCTGGACATCATCTGGCTGGCTGATTAATTCTGCAGGCAGCTATACTTGCAGGTTTGGAGTTACTTCTGGTTCTGTCATCAGAGGTCCTGCTGGTGGGGTGTATGGAGCCCATTGCCCATGTGAATGTTTTTTGTTAGTTTTGTTTTGGGGTAGTGGCGTGTTCAAGTTAGTTGCTGTTTGTTTTGGGTTTTTTTGTTTGTTTGTTTTCTGTTTGGGGGAGCATTTTTATTTTTATTCTTTTATCTGTAATTGATCAGAGTTTTTTCTTTTGCCATGTGTGCTGGAGCTGGGCTCTGATTCCACAATGAAACTTTCTCCCAGGCTCCCAAAGGGCAGAGTTCCCTTTGTGCCAGTCCCTGCCTCTTCATCCTGCTCCTGTCCTGCACCTAGCTCATTCACATCACTGGCAATGCTCTGAGAGTCAAGATGAATGTGCCCTGTGCTGGGGTGTTTTCAGAGACATATGCTTCATATAAGCAAGTTGTTTGCTTTCCAAGTGGAGAAGCCCCTCAAGTAGCATGTGTGACTGTGTACAGGGGGGATCAGCCTACACACATAAACTTGCTCTGACCGAAGGAGGTGGCAACAGGTTTATTTATTATCTCTCAACTTGATTATTTCACTCTTTTGTTTATTATAAATTAACACTAGTTCATGTGTTGGACATGAAATGGAAACAAGAAAAATAAAAAAAGAAAACCAGCCCTAAAGCTTCTGTTTAAAAGTGCAGGTTAATCCTAGGTGGCTTTCAAAAGCATTTCTGTAGCATGCTACTAATTAAGATAAGGTTATCATTTTAAGTTATACCAGGAATGCAATTACAGTTCTTAGTAAGAACTGGAGCAATCAACTTTATACAAATTATTCAGACCTGGTAAGGTAGAAAGCAGTTTTAATAGGACAAGAGAACACACTGTGGTTTTATTAAATATAATATAGGTTAAAATTACAGCTGAATCATAGAATCATAGATTCATAGAATAGTTAGGGTTGGAAACTATCTTAAGATCTAGTTCCAACCCTCCTGCCATGGGCAGGGACACCTCCCACTAAACCATGCCACCCAATAAATGCTGTACTGTCTTTCATGCAGCAGAAATCTTGTATACCTCTCTAAAATCTTTTCTTAGGTAGGATTAATCCAAGTATATATTTTTTCCTCTCCATTTCCATGTACAGTTTCAATTGATTTTTGGTCTTGTAAAAGAGCTCTTTAAATGGATGTACTATTAAAGCAAAAATGAATGTACAGAAGTATTTGCTATGCTTACTAAATTATACGAATTTCATAGGTGCAAACAGGTACAAGTTAATGTTAGATGTCAATTTAGAACCCATACAGCTTGTAGATGCATGTATTTTCTGCAGGTACTGTAGAAGAGTGATCAAATTCAGCCCCCTATTCAAGTGAAGAAGCAGAGTGGGCTGTCCTACCAGTGTGCCAGACGGGCTGGGATGCTGGATGTGTCCATATCTTTGAAATTTGGCCAAACCTCAAAATAGAGAAGGGGAAAAAACACCAAAACCCAAACCCCATCGTGTGTGTTAGTGGAAGAGCTATACTTACCCACTTACACATTTATTCATTCATTAAGATATACCCATTTCTGAGAAATAGTGTGCACCATAGACTTGCAAATTGTAAAAGCCTGTTGTTGTGAAAGGGCTTCACTGTCTCTTGCATAGTGTAGTGTTTTTATCTCTGAGTAGTGTCCTTCTCGGTGTACTTCTGTCACAGCAGTGACTCTGTTTTCCAAGGAGAAAATGATTGTCCTTTAGGTTTTCCCGTAGCAGTAATTTTTAACATAATCACTTCTTGTTATCTTGCTCTGGTTGCTTCTTTCCTTTGGAGCTGTGCAAACTAATATTCCTTGAGTCATACTCACGTTTTACAGATGCCCTTTCCTACATGCTTAAAAGTGGATGGCATTAAACTGCAGTTTATATTGAGTGCATGCATGGACTTAATAATATAAAGGTGAACCACTATAATAATGACTGTTAATAATGATTATAAGTCAGCAAATTCAGAAGAAAAGCTTTATCTAAAAGGCAACAAAATGTGAAATGTGGTTGAATGCACACGCCACCAGCTTGAATTGTCCAATGTAAAAACCTGGTGACCAGTGAATAAAATAGCCTGTAAGTACGTGTTAGGACAAAGTTATTTATAAAAACGCATTAGATTTCTAGGTTTACCTTTTGTCAAAGACACATTGAAATGGTTTAGTTTTCTATTTCAGATGTCTTTCGTAACAGAAAATTTTCACTTAAGATTTGTAACTTTATCTCTTGAAATGCACACTACAAGGGTTTGGGTGAGAATTATATTATTTTACTGGGTGGGAAATGAAAGCCCCTAACCCGTTCCCCCAGGTTTTTGTACCTGGCTGTCCATTTTAAAAAGAGCAGTGTCTAATTAGTTCTTTGCTAAGATATTCAGTAGATGGGCTAAGAGGAAATGTGTTCAAATATCTGCTTTTATTCATGTCTCAAGCATGCTATCTACATTTTTTCATTATCTGGGCTGTACTTACCAGCCCTGCTGACCTTGAGTTAAGGCATTGCTGTACTGCATTTTAGCAAGGGTGGTGCAGATGGCACTCTTCTGTTTTGGAGTAGGTTTTCCTTTTGGTATGATACTGTAATCCAGGGGAATAAAAATTGCTGTTTAGTCAGGAATCTTGTTAAGTTTGAAGGAATACTTCATGAAAAGACTGGTCATCATGTTTTCACAGTTAATTTGATTATTAGTATGTGTTTTTGTTTAACCCCAGCCAGCAACTGAGAAGTTTTGTGTTGACTTAAGGATGGCAAAGGCAGTAGGCAACTGGAGTGTGCTTTGTTGGAAAAGTGTGCCCATTAATAAGGTGCCTGTTTTATTTAGGTAATGTGGTGAAGATTGTTGGATTAAGAAGGCATAGTATAGAAAAAAACCCAACCCTGCTTTCATGGAGAGCATCCTCTATAGTTAGAAAGATGTAATTTAGAACTTTTGGCAATTAGATAATAATTGCCATTAGTAATGTACAAAACAAACATTCTACAGGTGTTTTATATTGTTATCATTTCATTCTTATGGGAAGTTACTTTTATGTTTGCTTTCAGTCAGAGTTATGAGTAGGGCTAGCTTTTGAGATGTATGTTGTTGGGGATGCTCACTGCAGAGCAAAAGCCACCATTACACATCTTCGGTGTAACCAGGCTGCCACGAGGACCCTGTGAACTGTTCGAAACTTTCTCACCTGCACTGCTGTTTATACACATACTATATTGCAGTCTACAAAGCTTGTTCAGGCTTATTAAGGCAAAGTTCATTAACAGTGATCACAGGCCTTGTTGTGACTGTAAGCTTACAGGTGAAGCTTATTTTGTCATATACAGAGGTAAAGAGAGTTCGTGCTTGCAGAAGGAATTTGCCTGTGCTGAATCTAGATGGTTGGCCTTTATTAGCAATAAAAAGGTATGTGGACTGATAGCAGGGGTGGGTATCAGCTTCACTTATTATTAACTGACAGTAAAAGCTAGTTTGGTCAAAATATCTTTTAACAATGTCTTATGGAATTTAACATTGTAAGTATTTAACAATATCAGTGAAGCACAGCCTGTTTGTTGGATCCAAATCTGTGGAATAGCAAGTTTTTCTAGACTGGTTTAGAGTGGTGGGTTATGTTTTCATATATCATATTTCACTGTCATAATTTGGAAGGTTTTGTTTTGAGATGCTTTGAAATTCGTAAAAATACAGGATAGGATGTTAATGATGAGTAAAAGAAAATGTTCCAAAGATGAATCTAGTTATAGATGTCAGAGCTAGGAAAAAAATCAACTTTGAAATGGCAATTGAGTACAGAAGACATTTTCAAATGACTTCTTGATGTTGGATGTAAGACCAGGAAACATTCACCCTGCTGTCCATAATTATTTTTAGAGCTCCTCAAAGTTTTTCACAATTTGTTTACAATTAAACATAACTGCAGTTCACAAATGAATAACATGCATTTGAGGCTTTTATGTTGCTCAGCCAGTATAACATCTGCACTCTGGATGTTGTAATCCTAACTCAGAAAACAGTCTTCACCAGTAAAGACCAGTTAAGTATGTGCTTCTATCGTACTGAGGATTGTAGAATGTGTGTGTTCAGTACATGAGCTTAAATAGATCTAATCTTAGGGCTTTTGAACAAATTTGAGATGTTGCTTTTCTTCTTCAATTTGTTCTTCTGACTTTGTTTTCATTCCTGATGATACTCTATTTTCTAACCTTCCTTCCTCTTTCCTGTTAACCTAAGGCTGTAGTGTTGTGGTGAATACTGTTTGATTAGCACAGTAGCAGAGGGGGCAGACTGCCATTAAAAAGCATTTGTTAAAGTAATTGAAAGGTTAAGGTTTATAGTTCAACAGAAATATGGACACTGCTACTTCTTATGGCACAAATAATGACCTAAAGTACACCATTTATAATATTACACACACAGGTAAGTTAGAAGAATTGTTTATAAGGTTTCGGGCACAAATAAACATGAAGAATCACCAGAAGTAAAACTCCCTTGGTAACGTGTACATTTGTATGTGACGATTCACTCCCTGCATGCCTGATCATAAGTATTTTCTTTTCATAGAAGTTCCCATCTCTTTCCCTGAGCAGGATGGATATAGCAAATTGTACATTTGCCTTTTTGTTTTAAGTCTTTCTGTTTACTGTGCTCAGAGATCTCTGTTCCAAAGAGGTGGGTTTTTTTTTGCCATCAGTTAATGTATGCATTATCTTACTGATCCACAAAATGGCTAATCTTTCTCGCATCCCCATGTCATGAAGGGCTGAAATTATCCTTGTTTTACAGACACATAACTGAAGTATAGATGCGGTAGTGCAGAGTCTCACCAGTTCAGGGTATTTGGTTTGGGATGCTCATCATTGTATTATCAGAACAAAACTTCTACTGACTCCAGTTGTGGTTGCAAACAACTTGGAGGCCTGGAGAGGAAAATGTACATACAAAAATTTTGTATATTTAGGTAATGTTACAAGTCCGATGCAGGGGGAGAAGGGGGTGAATTCTGTTCACTAAAATAATATTAATCATTCCAAAAGACGTTTAGATGTAAAAAAATATCCAAGCAAACAAAAAAACTATATCATTGTCAAATTTGGGTTCTTATCTAAGAAGCAGCAAAAGTAACACTACCATGAACAAGATATATGCTTGCAAAATTCTAGCAACAGCTCTTGGAATTGCAGATGCTTCACAAAGAATATGTCAAAATAAATATTGTCTGGGGAGAAGAACTTAGAAATTTATAATGCTATTTTATTGTAAGTTTACAAACTGAGATAAAATAAAACCAAGCACAGGCAGGATTGAGGTTTGACAGAGTTAAAAGCACAAATTAAAAAGTGAGCAGGAGACAATGTTAACAATAAACAATGCTATTGGCTCTTCTATTTACTTGATCACTCGGCATTTCAGCCAGATATGTACACTTATATATGTACATATATATTAACAATAAGTCTAAATATCCATATATAAGGAGATATATTTATATGGATACACATATAATAAAAAAGTATGCATGCAAACTTGTATTTGCACATGTTCGTTGCGCTGCCTAAACTCCTGTGTGATGAGAACATGAAACAGGGTTTAAATGTGTGATTATTCTCACTTCTGTATTGTGCCTGTGGTTTCTGGAAGCAGTCTGCTGCTGTTGTAGTTTGTTCCTTGACCTTCTATCACATTTGGAGACTTGCCATGCAATCTTTGTTTACAGTAACAAGCATGGAAAAACTGACTTCCTGACAGTAATGCTGAAGTCTAAGTTGAAACCACTCACAGGTGAAAAAACATAGTTCTTCCACTTTGAACTTCTAATGTGTTTGATGTAAAATACCCGTCTAAAACTGGGCAGCTAACAAAAGGAAACCAGTCCTTTGCCCAAGACCAGCTATTAACTGCTTTGTCAGCAGTTTCACAGTTGGTTGTAATGTGTTTCAGAATGGTTGTCCTTGAATATAGTATAATTAAAAAAAACCCAATCTATTGGTTATTTAATTTTTATGTAGGTATGATATTAATTGGCTGAGCAGTTCACGACCCTTCATGGACTTCTAAGTATTGCACATGCAGGTCTTTCCATGTAATTTCTTCATCAAACAGCTTTCTCACAGCCTAGTAAAATACATTAGCATTGCAGATTGTTTTATATGAAGAACTGATATATTGCACAATTTCCTTGTTTTCTGTCATTTTCATCACTTTTCCTAGTGTTCGGTGTTCACCAGCTTGTACTAATGACTGTAAGACTTTTAAAGGAAATTAGAGTATTTACATAAGGAATTTCTGTGTTCAGTCTAGATTGTCTTCTTAAGGTACAGGTTTACTAAACAAAGCAATGCTTGAGTTTGGAAGTCAAAATCAAAGGAATGATACAAATTAAATGCAAATCTAATGGAAGATTTGTGGCCCAGATCTCAGTGGTCATGTTTTTGGTGATGTAACATAGGTGATGTGTTTTGTAGCTATTAACTATCCTGTAATTATGTTAAAAGACTGCTATCTTACACTTTCAGGAATTTATAAGGGCGTGATAAGAAGAGTGAAAGAGTGGGCTAATGAATCATCACTATATTCCTGCAAGTCCTGTGTTCAAGTGGTATCTGTTTTAATGCACACTTCCAAATCCTCTGCACAAATCTTATTTGCTTTTTCCATCATTACAGTAATTACAGTACTCTAAATTAACTTATGGCCTGACCCCTTTTGCACTGGCATATGTGACACATCAGTTGGTTTTGAACCATGAGAAGAATTTGGCCCCAAGGGCTAACTTAACTGAAAGAAACAGTTTTTAGTAGGTGAGAATAATAAGGGGGATATTAACCTTAGGAAGCTTCCACAAATACAGAGAAACTTGTCTTTTTTTTCAGTGTTGATTATCACTTAGTTGCATTTACATTGATGTATCACGTTCTTCTCTGTTGAATTCCTATATTTCTGCTTCTCTCCAGGACTGATTCTGAAGTCTTCTTTCTCCCACGAAGAGTTTGCAGGAATTCAGCTGCACAGGGCTTATGATATGTAGACTCAGGCCTTTAAAGTTAATGGATATTTTCTAGCACTCAATGAGCAGGCATGGATAAATATTGAGAAAACATCACTCAAATTTTAAGCACAGTATTTGTACTCACACAGGAAGCAGAATCTCAAATATCAGGATTAAAGAGCTGAGAAATACAAATGTATGGGGTCAGTGCTACTATCTTGAATAGCTGAAAATTTGGCAGGCTAATTGCAATAAACTGTCTATCACCATCCATAGAACTTAGAATTAAAGTGAGAAATTTTTCAAAGAGTAGTATTGAATAATCAGTGAATTCAAATAAATTGATCTTGTTCCAGATGACTGCAAAAGAAAAGCACAGAACTGTGCTTCACCAGTTTCTTGTGACAAAGATCTCTGTGCTGAAGATGCAAAAGCAGTATTTCCCTATTTTTTTTACATGCTCTCACTAAGCTGGTCTAGACATGTTCTACTAAAAATTGCCAAAAGGTGCCATACAAATAGTAGAAATATCAGGAGATGGCTTCAAAGAAACCTGTAAGTACCAAAGCAGCTTAGCTGTGGTCACACAAAACTCTTTACAGGCTATTTTACCTTAATGAAGAGCTCTGTACATTGAAAAGAAACTGCTTCAGGGTTTTTAACTCTCAGATAAAGTTGATCTGAGTGTCTGTAAACTACGGCATTGTATATCTAGACATACCCTGTGGTCACTAAACATCTACTGGTATTTTGTGCAAAGCATAGGGCACTTCATGCCTTGGCCAGTAGCCAGCCTGGCTTAGTACTTAGACCCATGTGCAACTCTCTGGTTTTTGTTCACTGTCATATGTTTATTTTGGTTTGAGTCCATAAGGTTTGCACACTTGAGGTTCACTTTGAGGTTTCAAGTTCAGTGAAACATCAAGTTTTGCCTGGCTTTTGGGTTGAAACCTCAAGCCTAATGATAATGTTTTCTCTATCTGTAGATTACAAAAAGAAAGGTAATTGAAAAGCAAACCCCAAAGCCTGATACTGGCTGGAAATCATCAAGCATTTAGATGGAACATTCCCTGCAGAATTTCGCAATTGTGTGTTTCCACCAGAATTAGCAACTGTGCATTTTTCTGATAAGCACAAGTGCATTAGTGGCATTCTGCTTTAGCTGAAACTACAGCATTACTCCAAGTTTCTGTTGTTTTTCTCTTCCTACTTCCTGGGAGGCACTGTTTATCCCTACATAGGGGTGGAAGATTTTAGGTGTCATAAGCAAAAAACTAAATTCATGTTAAAAAGTTGGCCAGATACTTGTTTGGTGTAAGTTCTATTACTTCTGACCAGTCTCTACAGTGACTATGTTATGTTTAAACAACTGCTTCTGCTTTCTATGACATCAGGAACTAAGACCCAAAAGGGACTATTCCCAAAAGGAAAAGTGTGTGCTAATGGTGTGCTAAAGGTGGTAGGGTAGCTTTCCTCTTTTGAGTCTTAATTCTTGTCTGGTGTTGAAAGGATTTAAGTCTTGTTCTCTGTAATAGTGCAACTATCTCACACCTGGGATCCAAAGTTTTGTATTCAGTGGTGTCTGATGAATCTTAGACTCATAGAGATCCTCTTGCAGTAGAGTTGCAGTGGAGTACTGTACCAACCAGATAATTAGCCATATGAAGAAGTGTACTGAATCTGGTTGAAAAGCACCTGAAAATCACTCCACAGAAATTGAGTAGCATTTAAATGGTCATGAATTATGCTTAGTTTGGGCTGTCTGAATATTGCCGTAATTCTTCATGTTGATCTAGAATCTACTCTGCTGATGAATCTTCTACTCTACGTCTATCCCCTGCGGACAGTTACATCAAATCCAAGGTAGTTAGTATATTCCTAAGGTAGCATGAAGCTGCACTAATACGGACAGGATTTATGATCAACTCTTTGAGAACAGATCGTCAAACGCCAGCACTAAAATGGTGTTGGGAAAATTTCTATTCATAACCTGTCAAGGCAACATCCAAAACAAGCCTAGTCCTTTCCACATCTTCCAGTCCAAAAGCTTTCATGTGAACTCAGGCAGAAATTATGTCAACCAGAAACTCATACCTGTACCCTCAGCTGTTTGGTTTGGACAACTTCCTACTTCTCCATTCACTGTAAGGAGGGAGAGAAAATGTGCTATGGAGTTCAACTGAGAGAGTCATTTTAGACAGGCAATTTTAGAGTCTGCAAATAAATTACTTTGAGAGTTAACAGTACCTACAGACCAAAATACCTATGTTGGAGATTTGGAGGAGGAAGAAAGGGTTAGTTACTCCTACTGGTATCAAAGAATTCAGTGGAGAGGTTATCTGAAGGAATCTCAGTGTAAGTATTGGGTTTTTAAGCTCTGTGTCTGTAAGGCTATCTTTCACAAGGAGCTTTTGTTCACCTAAGTATTTTACATTACTGAAGAAATTATAACTGTTTTTTCTCTTTGTAATTCTTGTCTCCCTTCTTCCCCCACTGTTTACATCTAACATGACTCTATTTCTGGGTCATACTTAAAGGTACATATTTTGTGTACCTACATAGGAGATTTTTCACAAGTTTCCCGAAACATTTATAAATACTGTAGGGTCCCCTTTTCAGGTCTGTCTGAAAAATGTGTCCTGTATTGCGTACTCTGAATAAACCAGCATCCTCAAGCTCCATGTTGTTTCAGCCATAAATCTGGCTTCCTAGAGTAGTTGAGATTTCACATGCATCTGGTCTTTGATCTTTCTCCTGTTTCTCATGGGTAACACATGGCAGAACATTGGAATTGTTATCAGGGTGTTCACTGGGGTTTTAGTGGTTTGGTTAATAGTTGAACTGGAAGCATTTAAATATCAAAACGATCATCAGATGGTGGCAATTTAAAGATGCTTAAATGAGTATGAGATGTCTCTTCATTCCTTGACTCTTTCACTTTGTTTTTAGTGTTAGATTTAGGAAACCATATGCAATCCAGTATTTCTCATTAGCAGTGTAGTGAAGGCTGTGTATGCAAGAAATACACAGGTTATGGAAACTCTCTCTCTGAGTTGTATTCAGGATGAAGTTGCAGCTGACCTGATATAATGATGACGATAGACAGGGGGTTCACCAAGTAACCTGCAGAGGACACTTCCAACCAACATATAGGATCATAGAATGGTTTGGGTTGGAAGGGACCTCAAAGATCATCTAGTTGCAAGCCTCCTGTCATGGGCACAGTCATCTTCCATTAAATGTGGTTATTCAAAGCCCTATCCAAACTGTCCTTTAATACTTTGAGGGATGGGGCATCCACAGCTTTGTGGCTCTACATGAGAACAGATGAATAAGCTAAGAGAATCAAGTGGGAAAGATCATCATCTCACAGAGTCAAGAACTTCTGCAGCTCAGTCTTAGAAACTAATGAGAAGGA
This sequence comes from Psilopsiagon aurifrons, assembly GCA_025447955.1. NCBI lineage: Eukaryota > Metazoa > Chordata > Aves > Psittaciformes > Psittacidae > Psilopsiagon > Psilopsiagon aurifrons. The sequence continues at coordinate 209 of JAOEHY010016707.1, read as the reverse complement.
ATGAGAAGCCATTCTGAGCCATGCTATTGTGACTGTTATAGGTTAAGAACAATGAGATTGGTGACTTAGAGGAGGGTCATGAGGATGATCAGGGGACTGGAGCACCTTCCATATGAAGATAGGATGAGAAACTTGGGGCTGTTCAGCCTGGAGAAGAGAAGGCTGCATGGAGACCTCATAGCAGCCTTCCAGTATCTGAAGGGGGCCTG
>JAOEHY010016705.1:0-12077 GCA_025447955.1 Psilopsiagon aurifrons | reverse complement strand
ATCAGGGGACTGGAGCACCTCCTGTATGAAGATAGGATGAGAAAGTTGGGGCTGTTCAGCCTGGAGAAGAGAAGGCTTCGTGGAAGCCTCATAGCAGCCTTCCAATATCTGAAGAGGGCCTACAGGAATGCTGGAGAGGAACTCTTCATTAAGGACTGTAGTGATAGGACAAGGGGTAATGGCTTCCAGCTTAAAGAGGGTAAGTTCAAATTAGGTATAAGAAAGAAATTCATTGCTGTGAGGGTGGTGAGGCCCTGGAATGGGCTGCCCAGGGAAGTTGTGGCTGCCCCATCCCTGGCAGTGTTCAAGGTCAGGTTGGCTGGGGCTTTAAGCAATGTGGTCTGAGGGAAAGTGTCCCTGCCCATGGTAGGAGGGTTGGAACTAGATGATCTTAAGGTCCTTTCCAACCCAAACCATTCTATGATTCTATGTGATAATACCACTAGGCAAAAGTAACTCATTAAAATAGCTAAGTCAGTAACAAAGCTCTACAAAGCACTGCAATACTGTAGAAGCAGGAATGACAATGTAATTGGAGTTTTCTGATCAATTTTCTCCTTTTTTAGTGTTGTTTTAGCTAATTTCACTACAAAGCGATAAGGTGAGAGTGTTGGGGGTTTTTTTATTTTGTTTTTTTTTTTTTTTTAATCAACCTTACCTTGCTTGCTCATTTCCCCAGGTGTGTATTTCTCATACCAATAGCAACTCTCACATCTGTGTTAGCTGAAAGCCTCAAGGTCAAGATTTGGGTTTTAATCCTTGTCACAGAGGAGAAGAGACAGCAACCAGTTGGCGAAGAAGGAATCAATTCTTCCCATGCTTTTGTTTTAAATATTGAAAACATTAATAAGCCAGTAAGCAAATGTCATGTTGTGGTTGTTGTATTTGAACTATCTGTATTTAAGCAGTTTTCTGACTGTATACTCTTTAAGGGGTCACTCTGAAGATTTCACTCTGTAATGCTTTTTAAAGTGCTTATTGATTTTTCTGCTCTCCTCTCAGTATTTGGAGAGTTTTAATGATACTGATTTTTTCCTTTCCAATGAACTAGTGAAGAAAATGCTGAAACTAACTGTATCTCTGGCTGTGTCAAATGTGTAGTGTAAACTCTTTTAAAAATAGAGGGAAACAAAATCTTTTTCTTTCCTGCAGGTTTATTTTGAGTATAGCAATTAGTCACTTTGTAACAATATGTACTATACTTCCACACAAAAATGACTGTTAAGGTGACAATATCCCCTGCAGAATACATCTTGAGCTTCATTTTCCTACAAATATTAGAAGAAAGATTTCTATTCATTTAGTGAATTCTTTGTATTCATGAAGCTGATCATCCATTTCTTAAAGTCCATTTCATACCAGCCTGAGCTGTAATGGTTTTCCATTACAATTCTTGGAGATTACTGACTTCATTCACAGTATTGGGAGGAATCTGTGTTTATTATTATATTTTTGTAAGGAAACAAACTTCAATCCATGGCCTTCTTAAGAGCATAAGAACAATTCCTAGTGTTCATGTCTGCCACATTCTAGCCAGATGATTAATACCCTTTGTATCTAAATTAGTGACTAGAGTATTTTTCTCTGGTTCCTGCATTGAACTATTGAATGGTTTCGTTATACCTAGCTGAGAAGCTATTCTGTTCTATTAAGTTAAGAGGTGCAATAAATTTGTCTGAGAAAGTGACTTTTAAGGCCTGAATTTACAAAGGGATGTATGTAGGGAGGTGGGTCCTCATGGCTGTTAAAAAGTTAGTGGGTTTTAGGCTTCTAAATGTCTTTATGAATCCAAGCCTACACTACATGCTCTCAGATGCTCAGATTAGAAGATGCTATAGAATTTCAAAGTACATCTTATTATTGCCACTGTTGAACTGGTAGAATGGAGCAGCTATAGGCAAAAAGAGCAGCACAGGAGCTACAGGTGTTTGACATTAGGTGTGAGATTTAGCGTGGGAGTCATGTTTGATTCCTAGCTGCAGGAATGTTTTTTTACTCTGTGGCAAGTTAGTTTTTCTGTAGGAAACATTTTTGTGTTATACTTTTCAAAATTTTCTTAAATATAGTAGGCAGTGGGTTAGAAACTAATCTCAACATTTTCTCCTTCCTGAAAATCTGTGGCAGTTAAAAGCATATTCTTAGACAGGCAGGCTCCCAGAGACAGACTTATATACAGATGAAATATATGATCAGATAGTAACAGGAGCCTTTGAGAATGAGGTTCGTTGACTCTTTTTCTAGGGTTTCCTCTGTGTGATTAGATCAGCTCTTAACTGAGAGGCTATGTAAACACATCCCATGCTTCCATTTATAATAACAGTTGGATAACACCTTCCATGTCAGGTGCCCATCCCTGCATATTTTTAGTATTCTCTGAGGAAGAAAAGGGTTAGAATCCCAGGTTTATACATAATAAAATATGGAAATGTGGAGAGCCACAGATGAAGCATTTTGCCCAAGGTTATAAAGGAAATATCTGTCCAGCCCAGGAATATAACCCAGACACTCTGTTCTTATACTTGAACCACTGAGACATCTTTCCTTCCTCCTTAGAATGCTTTCAGTGTTTTTAAATGCTGCAATTATCCTTTGACGGCTTTCTATTTAAAGACAGGGATATGTACTCAGCACATCTCTAGAAGGCACACCAGCAATCATACATTTGTTATGAACAGATTGTTCAGGTTTCCTAAACTGGAAGGAATAAGTCATTATTATCTTTCTAATGACAAAAGCATTTTAAAAGTTGGAAAAACCTCTTATCCTCAGTATGAGAAAAATAATGAACAATATATTCCAAATAATTTAGAAAGAATAGTTTTTCATATGAAGATTGGAATTCACTGAATTATGATTACAGTTATCACTATTGCTTTATGAGGGACAGAGTATAATAACAGTGGCACAATATTTGTGTAAAAGTTGCCTGATAATCTTATCTAGGAATATCTTTTCTCCAAAATGAGTTGCTAGTAATCGGAAGAAATAAGATTTGCCTTCAGTTGCTTCTGATTTTGTACAGAACTGAATAGCAAGGATTTTTGTCCTGCCTTATACAGGCACTATGAGACAATTAAGTATGTGATCAAATAATCAAACAAAGCAGAGTCCAGACCAGGATACTTTGCAGGTTCATTTAATTTCCCACTCAATTCCTCTGCTGGACAGAAGCACAATGTAAACCAGACAGAGCTGCTTATCAATTATGATGGAAAAACATTATACTGAGTAATTCTAACAGTCTACTGCAGAGAGAGTTTCAACAACAAACCCTGCCTGAGCTAATACTTGACAGATCAAGGTTAGCTGAAAACCAGAAATTTCCTGAACTCATATAATGTGAGGCATCTAAATTCAGTTATGGGTACCTTAGGTTTCCAGGTGCCTATAAAGGTAGTCCTGTTCATCATGGGAGGACTTTACAGTTGGGAAAAAAACAGCTGTGGCTGTGTAATTATAGACAGGCCGGCATATCATAGAATCATAGAACAGTTAGGGTTGGAAAGGACCTTAAGATCATCTAGTTCCAACCCCCCTGCCATGAGCAGAGGCACCTCAAACTAAACCATGTCACCCAAGGCTCTGTCCAGCCTGGCCTTGAACACTGCCAGGAATGGAGCATTCACAACTTCCCTGGGCAACCCATTCCAGTGCCTCACCACCCTCACAGTAAAAAACTTCTTCCTTACATCCAATCTAAACTTCCCCCAAGTAAGTTTGAACCCATTACCCCTTGTCCTATCACTACAGTCCCTAATGAAGAGTCCACCCCCCAGTATCCCTATAGGCTCCCTTTAGATACAAGGTCTCCACGCAGCCTTCTCCAGGCTGAACAGACCCAACTTTCTCATCCTATCTTCATGCGGGAGATGCTCCAGTCCCCTGATCATCCTCGTGGCTCTCCTCTGAACTTACTCCAACAGTTCCATGTCCTTTTTATGTTGAGGACACCAGAACGGCACACAATACTCCAAGTGAGGTCTCACGAGAGCAGAGTAGAGGGGCAGGATCATCTCCTTTGACCTCCTGGTCACACTCCTTTGGATGCAGCCCAGGACATGATTGGCTTTCTGTGCTGCGAGTGCACACTGCCGGCTCATGTTCCGTTTCTCAGTATACTTTCAGCATATATGAGGCAGGAGTACCACCATACATTCAAACTTGGCTCAGGGTTTTCAATTTCCATTTGCTGTTACTATGTAAGGCCCTATGTTATCGGGAGCTATAGCAATTCTTTAACAAAGACAATATAACATCATCACTGCATTTATCAAGCCCGTATTCATTACCTATGTTGCAGTGGTGTTGATTCTCTAAAAGTTTAGGTAATCAGGCGAAACCACAAATTTCCTGATGATGTGCCACAGTATTACAGCCTTACCTGTGCTTATCTGTTGACATTTGCTGCAGTGTGGCTGTAGAGATTACTGCCAGTGGACCAGGTGATATTGAGAGTGCAGCACTGCTCACATTTGGGCTCTGCGTGTTGCCTACAGCATCACTCACATCTGGGCGCCACACACTGGCTACCTCTACATGGAAAGCAGGGTACAGGGAGGAGGCTATTGGGTGCCCAGGGCTTGTTCCAGTACAGAGTTGTGATCTTCAAGGCTTACTTTTGTGAGAAATGACTCTGTGTATTATATGTTAATGTAGTTATAATTCCAGATGATAAGACTCCAGATATCTTCATGCAGAATAGTAGAAAGAAGTTCTGAGGGGGCTGTTTGTGAAAAATAATGTAATAAGGGAACTATGTTACTAAGTACTGGCTCAGCTAATACAGTGTGTGCATCTGCTAATCATACATTTTCTCTCATTTTAATTACCTATTATATTTTGAGATTAAATTAATCACTGTTTGGAAATGGGCATCATTGTCCAGAGGAAGCTAATGTTTTTAAAAATACAACTCTCAGCTGGAAATGATGGGAAGGGCAAATAATCATTAAACTCTGGATTTCTGGTGTCTAAACCCAAATTGATCTTCTATAATGTAATTTAATAAAAACATGAGGCCATTTGGCTGCATGATAAGAACAAGTTATAGACTGTCAAGAGAGATCTGTCCTGGTGAGCCCTCCAGATTGTATTTCTCTCCAGGCTACCTTCAGAAGATGAGGCTAAACGACTGCAACCTGAGAACACAAGAGTACCAGACAGAGAGAGAAATGGGACAAGTAAAACACAAACACTGAGACATCACATTTGGTAAAACAAGCACCAGGATCTGAATCTAATATTCTGCTTGAGAAAGCAGAACAACACTAAAACAGATCATAGCTCATGTCTTATTGCACAAAGACCTTTTCTGTTTGACACGCAACTTAGTGGTAAGCCGTGTTACAAACCTACTGCTGCTTTATCAGCATGAATTTGGTAATGCTAATGTAAGTTTTGTTATAAGGAGGATGGCATAAGAACATGAAAGGAGGTGTATTTGGAATAACCACTGAAATTATCTGTCTGGCAGAAAGGAGGAGAGCTTCAGTTATAAGAACCATGTGCTTTTCCCCCAAACACTGAAGAGCTCCAGTTATGTGTCTGCAGTGACAGAGGGAAATGATGCTTGCATCCATGCAAAGGGTTGTGCAGGGTCCATCTTTCGAGCCTTCAAAAGATCTACGTGCAAAAAGATTAGGGGGCCTTGTGAAAAATGATGTTTGAAATACATCCCCATTCAAGGAACCGACGCCAGGTGGCACTGCAGAAGGCAAATAATATTTAGCAATTGTTAAAAAACGTGCTTGCTCAGGCAACATGTGTCTGCGCCGCCGGGATCATCTGCCAAATGAGGGCCACTACCTTAAGTGGTACTGCCCTGCCAGTGGCCATCATCAGCTACGTTATGGTTTACCAGAAGTGTCTGTTGCGGATCAGCAGAGATGAAGAAAAGAGCACATGCCACCTAGTTAATAAAGGGCCTGTCTGATTTCTTTTAGTGCAGACTGCATCTCTCACCCGGAAGAAGAGGGCTGCTCAGTTTTGCTTTGCTGTCACAGGATGCATTAACTATCACTGCATACTACTTACTGGCTTCTGCCCATTGTCTGAGTCTGCTGCTGCTTGTACATACTCTAGAGACAGCTCCGACTTGTCCAGGCACCAGGCTAACCTCCCTATGCACACCCCAGGGTATGGGCTCTTCCCCAATTTTTTCCTCTTCTGCTCAGACAGATACCATAGCAGCAGATGAGCTCTGCAGGCTCACAGTTAATCATCTCAGTTGTCAAAAAAACCCTAACTGTGTGGTGCAGCAGACAGATGCATTTCTTGCTTTCTACTATTGTTCATTTAAGGGAGGAATAGTGTCACCCCTTCATGACTGGCCAAGAAGCTAAGTCCTTTCCTTTTCTCCCAGCAAGTGGAGCTAGCCAGACAGCACAAACTGAAGACCAGGAAGTCTTGTTTATACTGGAACTGCTTTGAAAGCTGGAGAAGAGTATATTGGAAGGGAAAAAGGTGTTCCACCTGTGCAGCTTGCTCAGGGTTCTGCATTACCCTTTCTCATGAGCCAAATCACTGCTTTTAATGGAGAAGACAGACTTTGTGCTAATCACTAAAAATTTCAACAACACCTGGAGACAAGGGATGTGTGAACATACTATAACAGGTCATTATACCAAATGTGTTACTCTCTGTGTATCTGTAAATAAGTACATAGATCACTTTGAAGCACAGCTTCAGCTTCAACACAGCTATGATCTAGGTTTTGTATTATTAGTGTCCATCCACTGTATCAGCTCTCAGACTAGGAGAAACAGGGAGGTGATGGTATCCCTCTTCACATGCCTTCTCTTCCAAATCTCCAGCCTTCTCAGCAAAATCTCTCATTGGCAAAATATTCAGATTGAATTCTTCATAAATTCATGTGAGAATGGTGGGTTTTCTTGCACTAGAAGTGTGTCTCTGAGCTAATTGACTCTCAGTCTTGGGGCATTAGCTTCCCATAGTTATGAGGGTTTGACTTGACAGACTGCTGTTGCACCACACATGTGCTCTGCAAGCCCTTGTGTTGTTCTTCTCCCTGAAGGCATTAAATATGGAGCAGTCCCATCTGCCATTCCGTTCTTTTGCCATGTATAATCCAGAATTACAGGACTCTGTAGCAGTGGGGAGGGAGAACAGGTTGTGAAAAGAGAAGGAGCACAAAAATAAAATTTGAAGGATTAAAACCTATTCAGAGTCCAACAGATTGCCAGTGCTGTTTTGGCATGTATCAGAGATCTCGGCTCCTGCTGGTCAGGAGAGACAGTAACGTTCTGAATTTAAATATCAAGAGGATGTTCAGTTTCAGATGCTAAGAAAGGGTTTGCAGAAGTCAGATCTAACTATAGAAAATGTAAAATTGTACAGCTCCTGCATCTGTTTCCTTAGATGGCTGATAAAATGATGCACTTCTTTGGGTTGATCCCTTGAGTCTATCAACGCACTATATCCCAGCCCTTTGGGAATCTGCATGGGGAAGCAGAGAAAATTAATCTTGATATTTTTTCTCCTAGATAAACAAATTAATCAAGTGAATGAGAGGACACAACACTGTCAAACATGCCAAAGGAACTATATCATACCAAAAAGGCACAATAGCACATTCGGGTGAACAAGATGAGGTGTGTAGGACACCTGCTTTCACTGCACTGGTACACAATGGGCTGAGGTTGAGATGATGACCTTCAGGACACCGTGTGAGATTCAGGTGCTTACCCAAATCTTTTCTGCAGGTGTGAGGAAGGGTCATATGATTTATTGCGTATGTTTTGTTGAAGTTGGTAATTTTTTGGTGTGGGTAGCTCACACACAGGATGGAATGGGTCTGTGTAAAGTCAGAGTGTATCATTGCTTTCAGATGCTGGGTTCCATCTTGTAACTTGCAACTGTTGTTTTTTCAGCTAAAGTTATAAAGCAGAAATGCATTTTATTACTTCTGTGCTAGGATTGAAAAATTTCTGTCTTATGTCATTTTGTGCATTTTTTTTAGAAACACTAATAAAAATAGTGGAAAAGTCTTGATAACATTTTGGAATAGAGTTTGTAGGCTTATACTTAATATATTCATATTTTTCCTAATAATAGAAGTGAATTTGAATAAAAGCACAGAACTCAGTTTTCTGCTGCTACTTACTTTATTCCATAGTGCAATCAAAAGTGGTCATAAATTCCAGAAAAATCATAAAGCTTAATACAAATAAGGAAGTTAATACCAGAATCTAATATGAAAATGTATTATTTTATGAGACACTATATTTTTCCTATTTTGAAAGTGTATTATCCAGTCAAGAAGCAAAGTACATAACTTAGATGATTAATTACATATACCAAAAAATGCACATCAAGATATAGAGTATAAGAATATTGAAGCCTGTTTGGTAGGGAAAACAAAGCACAAATACTAAAGAAACTCTCTGTTACTACGGCAAGATGATCAGGAGCTTCCAGAGCTCATTACAGGCAAGCACTAAGAAACAGCTTCATTAAGTCTACAGTAGAGAAAATGAATATTTATTTTGGATAGATATTTTTCACCATTATTTACTCAAACACATCATGCAGTTTTGAAGGCACAAGCAGATTTAACTAGGCCATTTCACACAGAGTTAAATGCACGTCGATTAAACAGTCCTTAAAACATCTTACGTCAGTATAACTGAGATCAATTTTAGGTACAGCTGTCAGCTAAATAAAGGAATTAAAATTATTGACAGGGTTTACTTTTTAGTTCATGCAAGTTCATTTTCCATTGACTTTGCTGTAATCTGTAATCTTTGCTGCTTCTGTTTTCCAGAATAGGTCTGTTCTGTTCCAACATCTTTTGTGCTGTAAGATGCCATCGTAGAGTCTCAGTATTCTTTCCACTAAACAGATTCCTCCAGCTCTATAACACTTTTCTCTTGGTTTGTTTGATGAGGCTGAGGTCAGGAAACAAAAGGATTTTGTTCTCCTGATACTGGGTATTGCATTGCTGGAGTTGCTCTCAGCAGTCTATCCTGTTCTCCTATTTCAAACTTTGACAAAACAAAAACACTCCCATTGTCATTCATAGTCTCATTCTCCTCACTGGTATTCTACAGCACTTTTCCATGTGTTCTTCCCTGATATCAATTTCCAGAAGTTCAGCAGGAGTTTCAATAATAAATGAAATAGGATCTGTCCTGTACCAGAGGGGAAGTGAAGGCTGTGCAGAACTTCAGACCTCGTTTGGTTTTCAGTTGCTTCCTCCCTTTTGTCTAGTGACACACATTTCACAAAGGAATATAGATACCTCAGACACCTTCTCCACCTTCAGCACATGCAATTTTAAAGGCACTTTCAGGCTCTTTACCTTCCCATATCATGGAAATACAAGCTTTTAGGAAAGAAGTAGAAGAGGTAGATGGGGTGGGAACTATTTAGCTATCTTAGCATAATCTGCCCACATTTAGTGGTATCTGAACTCAGAGCTGCAGACTGTGAGCATGTGCTTCCAATACAGCCCAGACCATACCACAGAGGGGCCCCAGTATGTTCTTATTATCTAACTCTGTGATGTCTTGTTTACCAAGTACTTTTAAAAAAACAATGCATCTGAAAGCAATTATTTTCATACCATGAGTCTTTTCCAAAAAAAACCTATTAGGAGAGATAGAACCAAAGTTTCACCTTGGTGATGCACAAAATGAAATCTAGAACAGTTTTAAACAACATTGTAACTGTATTTCCTATACTTTTCTTAAAAGACATAGCTTAGTGCTATCTGAAAAAAAACCAGCAAAGTCAACATTTGTACTTTTTATTTAGTAAACATTTGAGAATAAAGAACAATCACAATATAATGCTTATTTTCTCTTCACAGATACCATCTTCTTTTCCCATTACTGTTTGACAATGGGTAACTGTGCTTTCTGCTGCAAGTAATCAATGATTATATCCTTCTGTCAGCTAATTGCAAGCAAAACCTTCCTTAAAATACTTGCCAGGAATTCTGGCCAAAGAAGCTTCTGTAGCAATCATGCCAGGTTTAGACCCAAGCTAACAGAATTGTGCAAGGCAGAGTATGCACTGTATGCATTGAGAAACAGGTACATGCTTCTCAGTAGAGGTCACAGAAACCAGTGTATTTGGTCTGGATCTAGACAGCAAAGGCATTATCACAGAGAGTTTCAGCAGCAACACTCATGCTTTCCACAGGCTAAGTGGTGACATCTCAAACTCTGACAGCAAACTTCCTTTAGATTCAATAAGCCTGCTATATATCCAGACAATCTGCGATGTATATGTTCCTGCTGCAACATCCTGTGGTTCATCACATGAACAGAACAAAACAAGTTTAAATGAATGGTTACAATAATCCGTTACTATTTTCACAATTTTAAGCAAAATTTTTCCATGGACTTCTCATGACAAAACAGTTTCCTAATCTTACAATTTCTTACAATTCCCTGCAGGCAAAGTCTTTCTGGCTGAAAAACATCCCTTGATTCCAACTGGAAAAGCAGGCAGGAAAGGGGGGAACACATTACTTCCCTTTCGTAACATATTGTGTCCTTGAGTTAGTCTTAAGATCTGCAGAGTAGTTGGAGAATATGTCCTTTTAGACCACCATCAGCTTCTCCATCACAAGATTTATGGTCTTTCTTTTAATCTCTACAGTTGAAGTAGTTTCTAAAAACTTTCTTCTGACACACATGCTAATGCACAGCACAAATGTCCCAACATTCCACATCACTATAAATGTACTTCTTCTCATGTGAATTTTCAGACAGCTGTGATGAATAATGTAGGTGAAATGTTATTTTAAGATCTGAAATGATCATCTTCTGGAGAGCAGCTGTGTGCATGCATGAGAAAAAGCAAAAAAGCTGACCGATAGCAATACCACTGCAGATAAAGCTCAGGAAGGAATTCTTGTCAGATACCAGATCCTCCCTGTAAAAATAGGAATATTTTTTTCTGGATGTGTATTGTATTTTAAAATTATTTATATATACTTGTTACATTTCACTAGTAGGAAAAATAGGCAAGAATAAAGACAAAGAATTAAAAGACCTTTAATTAGAGAGACAAGTTTTGATGACTCAGACACAAAATGAGTAAGTTTATTTACTCCTAGGAAGAGGTTCTCATCTGTTTTGTATAGTTGAGAGTTGTCCTTATAAAGTCCTTGGCCATTTTCCTGGGAATATGCAGCTGCTGCCATAAAGACTCTAGGTACATACCAGACAAATCTATTTTAACTTTTTATGGCACTGGGATTCTACCTTATGTTGTTGCACAGTCTATGTTTAATTCTGAATCAACTCCATGGACTTCAGCATAGTTTTTCTCTATGCAAAGGGTGGATATGGGTCATTCTGTTTGATACAGGTTCTGCTGTGACCTAGCCTCCTATAAGGAATACCTCTAAAGATATACGTGGGTCCTGGAGTCTCCACTTCCATTCTGTCCCCTACAGATTCTTCTCTTCTGCAGGTTGGCCCTTGCTGCTCCCTGGCAGTACTAACTAGTACAGTCACTGGTAGAATAAAACCATGGTTACTCCAAGGACCATGAAAATGCTTGCAACACCAATTCTGAATTATATATATGCTTGTGTTTGCTGGGAATCCTTTAGAAAACAACTTTAGAGCAATCAAAAATACATCCCCCATGCCCCCCATCATTAGGAAAGCAGCATCACATAATGCTTGCCAAATATAAGTGCATTTCTGGGTTCCTACAAACTGCTTGGCTGATAAACTAGTTGTGCTTTTTCCTGTCAGAGCTAAGGAAAGACTAGGAGGAGTATCATTATGCTTTACCAGAGAATTTATCCATTGTTATGCATGGGCTTTAACTGTCCCAGTGTGGCTATGAGAAAAACACTGCACAGTTACTTTTTTTACCGTGACAATGAAGGCTGTCTGTGCAAATGGGGTAGGCTGTGAGGAGAGAAGAAAAGGCTTAAAGGTCTGTCCTGGTTTAAGCCCAGCCAGTAAGTCAGAACCATGCCATGCAGCTGCTCTCTCACTCCTCCCCCTTCCTCCTCCCTGCTCCCAGAGGGATGGGGAGGAGAATCAAAAGAATGTAACTCCCACAGGTTGAGATAAGAACAGTCCAGTAAC
>JAOEHY010016703.1:0-58965 GCA_025447955.1 Psilopsiagon aurifrons | reverse complement strand
CCTGCCCATGGCAGGGGGGTTGGAACTGGATGATCTTAAGGTCCTTTCCAACCCTAACTATTCTGTGATTCTGTGATAAGATTAAAATTTGAAAACAGTATCGTTTGATATTCAGGGAGCTGCTGAAGAAGAGGCAATATCCAGCACCGCAAAATGGGGAGTGCTGCATGAGTTTCTGGAGGATTAGAATATCTGAGAATGGTCAGAGGGTATAAAATTAGATTTTGTGACACTCAAGGAGGTAATAAACTTTCAGGCAAGAGGAAATGGACTAAGACCAGCTGAAACTTGGCTGGTGACGTTTGTGGTGAATGCTGAATAACTGAAAATGAGAAATTGAAAGTATCAGGATTTTATGTCTCAGAACATTAACATCTGAAGTTGGGTCTTCTAGCCAAAAAAGTTCTTGGAGTTCCAAAAGACCTGGGGTTTAAACAAATTAAATCTATTTTCTAACACTATGGGGTTAGTTATGCAAGCAAAGAGTAGATAAATGTTCTGAATGCTTACTTATTCTGTTTCTGATTTAATGAAACAAAGTATATAAAAAAACCTAATGAAAAAGGAAGGCCATCATTAATTTTGGCATCTAAAATAAAATGAAAAATCAGCTGATTAGTGATACAGATTTTGTTCTTTTAACTTCTTCAGTAATGCATGAATGTCACATTATATTACACTTGCAATGAATAAACCTGGAAATGAAATAAGTTAGGATGGATCTTTGCATTTCTCCTCTGAGTAGTGGACAATGTGTCTCATTAATCTGTATAGCAGTGTTAAATTAAACAAACAGTATTATTTGTTGAGATTTATGGCTAAACGACAAGGTTCCTTGAGAAAATCTTGTGCTGCTTTTTTTAGAGCACTGGGACAATTTTCATGACTAGTAGTGATTGAAACAGATCATAAGCTCTCATAACTTACAATGACCATACCAGTTACTACAAATCCAAATACTCTGACAGACAACGTGGACACCATGAAAGATGGTTGGTCACATATGGCCACAGGAGAGTAGGGAACTCTGTCCTGTCCAGATTCGTTCTTCTACTGGTAACTGCTGTTTAAACAGAAGTGGGGTAAAGCTGGAGATAAAAACTGGAAACTATTACCCAAAATTATTGGAAACTATTACCTTTGAGAAAAATGATGGAAAATATTGAAAGTGGATTAAACAGTAGACATACGAGTAACATTGCTGCATTCATTACACATGCTTTTTGATATTATAGATCCTACAGACTCAGCATTAAAAATAATGTTTCTTTTTTAGAAATAACAGAACATGATTCTTGCTCTAAATGAACTTCAGGAAAATTGAGTGTTGGGGAACATTATTTATTCTCATTGGCAGCTTCCCTGACAGGAAGATAAACACTATCTTGTAACTTCTGAGACATTGCTATGAGTGTTTTAGGGTCTGAGTGGCCTCGTTCTACTCTTTTGAATCAGAGTGTTGTTAAAGAGCATTGAAAATAAATGGCCTGTGAGCTGTTGGTGTGTGGGAGAGTTTTATATTCTACAAAGAGCTTGTGGGCAGAGCCTGCTTCCTGCTTTAGCAGCAAAACTGAAGATGAGAACTTGTTTTGCATATCCAAGTCAAGGCTTGTACAGTTGGCAATTGAGGAAGTTCCTTTATGGGTGTGAGCTGCAAATATGGAATGTTAAGTCCCACAGATCTCAGCTAGTATATTTAGGAGCTGGGTTTGGTGATGCCAGACTTGACTGAAGTGGGAGTTGAAGGATTCTGAGTTTGCAAGTTAAGTACCTGATACACAAAGGCACTGGAAAGGAATACAAATAAAATTTTATAATTATATGTTTCCTACTGTTCCTTTTCAAATTTAATTGTGTTTCTGACTTTCTCTTGCTCTCATTTAAATCAATTAGAGGTATCTTTAAATGAAGGAGGAAGAGAATTCAACGGTTGTTTTTTTGCAGTGCAAGTAGCTAGATAAACTGTCATAAAACTGAACAACCAGACAGTAGATTATCTTTGAATTAAATACTTGGTGAAATACTTGTTTCTAATTGGGTCAAGATTTGCTGTTGTTTGAAAACAAAACGACCTTGTGAATTTTAGTGCACTTTTGCAGACAATGAAATTGAGGAACAGAGTAACAGCAACCTGCCCAATGTCAGGCAGCACAGCAAAGAGCCAGCTGTGTCTGTCCCATAGCAGAGATGCATACCCTCTGTCATGAGCCAATCCTGTCTCCTAGAGACCAGCCCACAGATTGTATAAGGCAGTGTTGCCACTTAATTTTAGTTTACAACCATACCAAAATCATGCTCATTTTGAATTCTGGTTTGTTTTTTTTTTTCCTACTACTTCTGATTGTTTCTTATATGCTAATAAGTGAAATGGGCATGAAAGGAACAAAGGTTTGCATAAATCCTGACAATATACTCTATTTCATGGGCTAAAGGATAGAAAATTTTGCTAGGTGCACATTTATGTCACATTTCTTCTATTTAAATGTCTTGGATCAGCTCTGGCAGAGTGGCTGGGTTTGGTTTCTTTCAAGTTTAAGAAAGCCAGGAATAGGATATTTTTTTCACACCTAGCACTTTTAGTTTCTAATGTAGGTTCGTGTCCCAGTGTATTTTTATCTAACCTTTATTAGGCAGAGATTGACAATTTTCCACAGTGTTCTCCTTGTGCGCGTGCTAGTTTAATGATGCATTTTCATATGCAACACATAAAGCCTTTTTAAGCAATAATAAAAGCACAGAAAATCCTAATAAGTTAAATTACACTTGCAGATTAAAATAATTCTGTAAAATACATCTATTGTATTGAACTGCTAACTCTATGAATTTTTGATCTGCTTTAATAATGTAAATTTTGGATTTGATTAGATTAGCTCTGGTGTAATCTACACTGAATAAATCTGTCTTCCTTTCATTTGATTTGTCAGTGTTTATAGGAGGTTTGTACACACAGCTTTCACCATTATTTTCTAGGCAATAAAAGCAGCCATGCAGAAACACCACCCATAAATGTCAGAAAACAAAGATATTTTGTTGCATTCCAAGGGCTTTGAAGGTCAAGTTCAATTCAGTTAGCTCACCCAGCATGAGAGCAGCATGATACGATGATAAAATGTGTGTTTTGGTAGGATATATCTGTTACTGTGCCTGTACTATTCTATCAGGGTAACAGATCAGTGAGAGATTAAACTTTACTGCTTGAAAGAATTTCTTTTGGAAAACTATCAATTTTTATTATTTTCTCTCTCTCCTATTGAGATGTTCTGTAGAAATAATGAATCCAAAGAATTTATAGCTTTTAGTACAATAGATATTGGCTCTCAATTGTGGCTTTTGGGTGCTATTCCATTCCAGGTACACCATTAAACTGTGTGTATTCAAAAAAATAGGTCTCAGATCATGGATTTTATTGTAAATGTGAAATTATATTTTGCTTCCTCTGATGAAAACTAGTTCACATAAAACTATCTTCCTAATTCCTTGAAGTGAGGTCAGCACAAAAGACAAAGTGCTGTTGTTTTGTCAGAACCACCAAGGAGTCTGTTCTGCACTGTCCCACCAGGCTGTGCCACAAGCTCAGTGCTTTATGGACACCTTTAATTTTGTTTTGTTTTATTTTATTTAATAAAGAGAAGACATAATAAAGCTCATAATTAAATTGAGGCCATTGCCTTGATCAATGCTTTTATTGAGTTTAGGTGCTCTGATTTAACGCACTCCTTATTCAACTGAGGAATGTCATCAATTTCTTGAGCATCGAGTGAGCAGTCATTATGTTCTATAACTATAATGCTGCATATTCTTTGCTCCCTGGAGAGTCTCCCTTGTGGCATCTTCTGATAACTTCTTGCTTGTGTTATCCAAAGATGAATAATGAGCTGGTTCCTGCATGTAGAAGGAGTACAACTGTGATCAACAGGCAAGAAATTTTGATAAGTTCCTGCTGCTTTGCAACACTTTCCTGTGATTGTGTCAGTAAAAATGAGTAAAGCAGGGTCACATCATGCCAGTACTTGAAAAGGAAGTCTCTGCCAAAAATGTACAGGCCATTTGACCCTCTGTGTGAGTACAGATGCTGCATTGCCCAGTGCAGCCCTTCATACAAATGTAAGCCTGCATTCTGTTTTTCATTTGGATCATGAAAGGCTGCTACAAGCATACAGTGTTTAATGCAGCTGATCTGCATCCTAGAAGGAAAGCTCTAAGCTGTAATGCTGTGATAATAATACGATCATTAACGTATGCTACAAAAGTGCCTTGCTGAATTCTGCAACTTTATCCAAAACCAACTGCCTAAAACCCACCCGAGAAATTAATTCAGTATATATCCTACAGATGGCATGTTGCTCTTGCACTGGAAAATGAACTCATCAGATAGAATGAACCCTAATGCAACCACCCCAGCAAATACCACATCCTTCACATGCTTCCATTTGCTCAGATGTTTGCTGCCCTGAAGGGTTGTATGCCACAGAAATAGTTTAACATCTACATCTAAATCTTAGCTTTGAAGATCTCTTCAGAGATGACACTGCCATGCTGGTGTCTAGTTTCTTTATCAATCTTTTTTCTTTTAATTCTTTTGATAGAGAAAACAGCATAAAGAAAAGAACAAGAATTAAGCAGGGAAAGTGCTTTCCTCACTAAAAATAGTATGTTCCCAGCTATATGGCAGAAATTTTTAAGTTTCCTCTATGAAATAGCTGGTCTCAGCCTAGACTTCTCTGTAATTAGGTCTTGCTTTTTATCAGCTATAAATGATCATGCCTATTGAAATGTTACTCCATGTGCTAGCAGCTAACAGTACTTGGAGGCATAGAGTGATAGGTTTTGTTTTTCTGATGACATATGTGGCAACTATGTGCGGATGAGGGAGGCTAGTGCAGATATATCCAATGAGAACAGAGAGGTTTCTGAATCTGATGAAGTGAAATGTTTGTGTAAAAGGCTGTCTGTGGAGGCTGCTCTTTCCTACTGCCAACCCAGGGCAACGTGGCTACAGCTGTGCTGGAGAGCCTCTTGGTCAAATGCAAAAAAAGAACAAAGGAAGAAAAGAGAAACTACACAGCTCAAGTAACAAAGCACCCCTGCAGCCTGGCTGAAGAGCATCATCTCCTCTTAAGAACAGCTTCTTTCTAATTCACACTGATCCTCCTTTCTTTTGGGAAGAACATTTTGAAAAAGCTTGTCTTTCTGCCCTCTGGATTTGGACCTTTGCCTGGTGGCTGTGAAGGAGATCTCAGTACTTGTATCTTGTATTTCAGAGCAAAGCCACCATTCAGCCAGACCATGAAAGAGCCCATATGCCTCCTCATAGTAAACAGTGTTTGCAACCCTGCCACTGGAACAAGACCTTAATTTGCATTGTGTTAGGGTGCACTGCCTGTCTGAGGGTGCCTAACACAGGGCTGAAATGAATAATGACCACCTGCTTCTGTTTTCATGCTCTTGAAAAACAGGTGCACGCATACACTGTGCAGAGAGCATAGAGAGCAACTTTCCAAAAGGGCTGACCTCCCAGAGAACAGTCTGGGATGAAGCTGGTGTGAAGGGCCAGAGCAGGAGTCCTGCCAAGCGCTGGACTGAGCAGAGTCTCTCTTGTCTTCCAGTGTTATCTGGCCTTTAGAAGGAAACTGAGGCATGTGGCCAACTTTTAATACCTTCAAGTCCAGCATAGCAGGTAGGGATCTTTATAAAGGAAAATTCAACAGAGGAAGTTCGGGTTTGTCCAGACGGTGTAAGCAATTGCATTTCGATTGTGCTAATTCCTGGTTTTGTAGCTTTTGCTCTGTAGAATAAACATTCCCCCACAGGTAGAAAGGAGCTGCAAGCAAGTGAAGGTTTCCAGCAAAAGGCATATTCTTCATAGATGTGCAGCCTGAGAATATGGGGTTACAACATTTTATTTACTTTCATTTCTTCTGCCCCGAGCTGCTGCCATATGTTTAATTTTGTCTGATTATTTTTTTTTCTTATCTAGCATTAGTACTTCTGGAGGTTCCATCCCACTGTAGTGTTCTCTAAATGCATAGGGTGTGATTAGCATCCTTTTGTCCTGCTGCGTACCAACCCTGCCGATGATTTTGCTGCTAGGAGCAGAATCTGAGTTTATCTCACTTTCTGCCATGACATTCCATTTCCTGTGGGTTTTTTAAGCAGGAAATTGGATACTTCTCATATTTCATATAAAATAACAAAGAAATGCAATAGACTTTTAATAATGACATCTTTTTTTCATATATAGAGATCTGCAGATCAGAGGTCATCTGGTATTTTACTGTTTTCTAAGAATCCACTTTGATGCATCTGTGAGGCTTTTTGTTGTTTCCTTCCTATGCATTTTTGAGGCTATTTCTGGTTGAAAGAATCAAGTTTTTGAAACGGATTTTTCATGAAAATATTGGCACCTATGGGGTGTCTTTTAGAATGCTTCTGAAAACTGTTGAATTCATTCATGTGATATTGCCCTATCATGAATCTTTATTTACTTCTGTAAAGGAGAGAGAGAGATCATAGAATAGAATAATAGACTAGTTAGGGTTGGAAATGTGAGGTATATCTGGCTGAGTAAGAGTTAATACTCACATATAGATATTTTTTCTTTGAATTTCTTCTCAGCAGGTGAAAAATAGCTGCAATCAGGTGGCACTTCAATAAGTAGTAACAACCAACTGCCAGGTTGAAAGATCACAAATTCTTGTACCAGCAGTTGTATTATAGGGAAGTGTATGTCAGCCTGTGTGTGTGTCTGAAAGCTTGCCAAGCTATTGATAAGAGCTGGGCAATAATCCAGAGTTAAAAAAAAAAGAAAGCAAGCTGTACTGTAGAGGCTTGTTTTTCCTCTCTAACATTACTTTATCATGCCGAAACTACGTAACTACATTCGTATTTAAATTATACGCATCTACAGCTACTAATGAAGTTCACCCTAGTTGTGAAGGACATTGATGAATCAGTAACAGCAATTTTTGATTAAATACTCTTAACAGATCTTATAGGATGAAAAATCAACAACCTTATTTGAAGTGTGCTTCTCTCGTCATAGGCATTTTAATGGGCTACATTTTTTGTGCTACTGGACAGTTTTCAGTTGCAGTATAAAGAGAAGTAGCAGACTGGCCAAAGGCATGCCTTGCTAAGATGTTTAGTTGGTAGTATTGGGATTTTGTGGTTTGTGAAGTTTAGATCTGTGCTAATGATATTTTTATGCCTTGTTGGGAGCAGAGGCTGTTTGCATAGGGAGCCCTAGGTCAGAAGTAGACCGCTGAAGGAAATACAAATCCAGCTTTGAGTATGCAGGAAATGAGTGGGAGAAACAGTCACTGTAGGATATGGAGAACTCAGAGTGCTGGAAAGCCTGAAATCACTTTTAGGGATAAGAATATCTCCAGCTGAAAAAAAGTGTTCCTTGTCAGGCTTTGAGTTTAGGGCAGGAGAGAATAGTGACACAGAATAATTCCTGAAGTCTGGCAATGATTTGCAATTTGAAGGACTCGGAATCACCTGCCCTTTTCAAATGCATGATAGCATATGGGAGACCTTCAAAACACTTCAACAGCTACTCCTTGAAAATTGAAGTTCTTGACCTCACATAATTTCATGTTATTAACCAAATGTGTGTGCTATTTCTGATGAGAATGCTGTATGCAATAAAGTTAGGCAGTTACCTGAAACTAAATTTCAATAGCAATAATCCTATGTTAGCAGCGAAAGCTTTTAAGATAGACTGCTGCTGCTGCTGCTGCTATATCACTTGTTTGGGCAATACCATGCTAACTCTTTGTTTTGTTCATTGCTCAGGTCTTACCATAGTGAGCCTGGGGGCACACTGCAGATTTTTGGCTTTAATGAAGATGTTTAGGCTATGTTTTATTTTGTTTTGCGAAACATTACGTCAAGCTGTTTGAACCTAGATACACCACCATTCACATGAGACTGTTTTGTGAATCATGGGGAAAACTGAAATATGCAACATATTTTCAACAAATGAGAACAATAAAAGAGGTACAATGAGCTGTGCTCTTGAGAGCTCTTCAGCTGCCTTAGCTATAAAGAAGGCTAGAGCTCCTACAGAGGGGGCATGCACAAAGTAATGTGTCTTTGTGCCTTCTCAAGCATCGTAAGCTATGAACACAGTCCTGAAATAGGGTACATTCTTAGAAGAAATATTTTCCAGGACATACAGAAGGCTAAAAGTCCTGTTTCTTTCATCATACCTCTTCTATCTATTTTTACTTCTGCTCTTACTCCTCAGCTTCCTAGCTGTGTATGTTCCAGTTTAGCAAAGGTGCCCTTTCCGTTTTCAAAGAAAAATAAATCCAAACCAACAACTTGCATTAATCTTAATTTTATTGGTGTTTAGAATCATAGAATAGTTAGGGCTGGAAAGGACCTTAAGTTCACCAAGTTCCAACCCCCCTGCCATGGGCAGGGACACCTCACATGTCACCCAAGGCTCTGTCCAACCTGGCATTGAACACTGCCGATGATGGAGCATTCACAGCTTCCCTGGGCAGCCCGTTCCTGTGCCTCACCACCCTTACAGTAAAGAACTTCTTTCTTATACCCAAATCTTGTTTGAACCCAATCAGGATCTTACTTCTGATATAACCCCTCACCTACTTTGTTCTCTTCTCCTGAGAGAGAAACATTGACAAGCCATCTCCTGTGGAGTGTTTGAACATATTCAGGTTATCTTCCACTTCTGGAGGAGAAGAAAGTAAATCTGCAGCTACCGATTTTATGCAAATGTTGTTTGACATGTGTCTATTTCTAAAAGGATCTTTGCTATGTAGTCTTGCTCCCTCTTTGAAAACCCATAGGACCCCTGCCTGAGTATCCGTCCAGCAGCCCTGTTAAGGAGAGGTTCAGGACAAAAGAAATAGCTGTAAGGCGTATTTATTTCCAGTACCAGTAAAAGCAGTAAGATATGCTGAACTAGTGTGCTGAAAGAATTTCATTTTATGCTCCGTTGTAACAGAAAGCAGCATTTGAAGAGGATGCTCAAGACTACAAACTAGAAAATTAAATAAAACTACCTTTTACATACAGTGGTCTACAAAATGAAACAAATTCAGTAAGTGTAGCCATTATTGTTTTCAATTGGTGCTACACTTGAGTAAAAAACCTAAACCCCTCCATCAGTCCAGTAATAAATGTAGTAAAATGTGCAGAGATATTAAAAAAGTGATTGCATTATTCAGTATGCTCGTAAAGGTAGGAATTGTGAAACTAATACCATATTACTGTGTACTGTGTCATCTAAAAGACTCAAAGCCCTCATGTAAAGTCTTTACCTTTGACTTGTCCTTCCCAGTGTAGTGTTATCATGTATCTATGAAAATAATAGGAAAAATTAATACTATAAAACATCAATTTCTGGAAAATGTTTATTTTCTGTTGCTGTTTGGAGCATGGAATTTCACTGTTTTTAAGGGTTCTTTACAGGTGCCCTCCATGATATCATATTCAACTTTGGCACTTAAAAAATTCAGGCAGTTTTACTAGAAACAAAAAACCTGAGAAACAGGTTCTGATTAAAAGTTTTGGAGTAGCTTCTGTTTCTTTGTGAGCTTAGGGAAGTTGCTTTCAGACTCAGTTTATGCATCTGTGAAATGGGCTGTTATTTTTAACCTCACTAGGATGGGTATTTATTACTGTTTGTGAAGTTTGATAGTCTCTGCCATACAATACATTCTAAGTGGCAGGGAGTAGTGCTTGGACTAGAAGGTAAAGACACTTAGTACATGCCTCAGTAAAATTTACAACTTGGGAAATTCTGTTCTTGCTCTGAAAATATTTCCTTTCTTCCTCCCCACTTGACAACTGTATGCAACACAAAAAATGTTTGTGTCTTATTATTCTATCAGCCATTACTGAACTATAAAAAAATTCTCATCTCACACATTTTAGTAGACTATGAAAGAAAAATGACTTAAACTTTTTCAGGCTGTTGCATTCCTTGCAAATAGCCAAAACCAGGTGATATGAAGGTTATAAATAGTGTTAGGGACCATGTTACCAAATATACATATATACATTTATAAGTTTTTAATTAAATTCTAACCAGTTTTTTTTTTCTTTTTCCATCCCAGTTCTTATTAACAATGTAAATAGAAATTGAAGCCTTGCAAGTGTGAATCATGCCTACTCCTTATTGATTTTATATACACACTAGACAGAATGAGCCTAGTGTCTGAGAAATAACTGAAACAGGGATTATGTTATTATGGGGGCTGAGTAAAAAGGGTTGAGAAGAAACTGCTTAGTTTCAGTGTGTGCTTTCTGCCCAGCAGGGTTACAGGGGTTCATAGGATCATAGAATGGCAGAATGAATTGGATTGGAAAGGGCATTAAAGCTCATCTAGATCCAACTCCCTACCATGGTCACAGACACTTTCCACTAGACCAGGTTGCTCTAAGTTGTGTCCATCCTGGCCCTGAACACTTCCAGGGATGCAGCATCCAGTAGCTTCTCTGGGCAACCTGTGTCAGTGGCTCAACACCCTCATAGCAAAGAATTTCTTCCCGATATCTAATCTAAATTTATCCTGCTTCAGCTTAAAACTATTCCACCTTCTCCTATCCTTACATACCCTTGTAAAAAGTTCCTGTTTAGCTTTCTTGTAGGTCTCCTTTAGGTATAGGAAGGCTACTGTAAGGTATCCTCTGAGCGCTGTCTTCTCCAGGCTGAACAGCACCAGCTCTCTCAGGCGGTCTTCACAGAAGAGGTACTCTGGCCCTCTGATCTGAAGGTGTCCAGTTTATCACTTTTATCTCCTTCTTTTTATTATTATTATTTCTTTTTAAACTGTGAATGAGCAGTTACTTACTTAAGTGTCATAAACTCCATTGCTCTTCTGCTATAGGATCCTGCATTCGTAGGTATGGTAGTTTTCTTCTAGAAACTGTCATCTAGTCTTGTCATGTACTATAGTGAATGAAATAAAATGCTACAAAAGCTAATAGCCAATATACCATGCAAGTGATCCAGCTAAGGAACTGTTTAAAATAAATCTTATTGTGTACTCAATATGTATAAAACATGTTTATAACTGAATATGCATTTTTAATTTAAATGCTGGCAACATCAAAATATCTATATTAAATTTGCTAGAAAAATATAAATATCAATAGATATTTGTGCAGGGGATGTTTCCATATTAAAGGAAATATTTCTTTTGTTAAGAGATTATTTGCATTCATGAGAACTGAAAATTAAGAAGGATCAAGTTTTGTTTCTGTGCAGACTTGCTAATTAATATTGGTTTAGCTCTCCCAAATGGTAGGATGTATAAGTATTTAAAATATTGATGCAGACAAATTTTGAGATGTTAGCCTTGTACTTATCCTTGCATATAGCTTCATACTTCTCTGTCATACCCTGACGTCATGTAGAATTCCTGGTGACTCCAATGCTGAATTTTAAGTTTTATCAGAGGAAGGATAGCAAAATCCATTTATCTTCAGAAAGGGAGATTTTTCAATAAGCACCTACTGACAAATAGCAGGTTTGGGCTTGGTTTTTTTTTTTTACCCCTTCTTGAACAGGTAGAGGATGGAGGAACTTCAGGAGAGCAAATTACTATTAGAGGGGCCCTTTAAAATACTATTGGCCCCTGAGCAGGCTGCCTTACTTGATGCTTAAGGAGGTTAAAATTATGATAAGTAGGTGCTTTGTTGTTTTTCAATATTTTTACAGTGAAGCTTAAGGAGCCACTGAAATTCATTTGCAATAGTTTTTTCCTTAGAGAATGCATCTTGTGGGATCTTACGGCTATAACAACAATTACAGGGGAACTGCATATTTAACACAGGTTTCCTTTGTACAAGTTGATAAGTTGACACTGTGTTTGTATATGGTTATATTTTCCTTTCCAAGACAATTGTAACAGATGCTTTGATTCCTTTCTTTTGTAAAACCACCTTTCTCTCATTGCATTGTTCCCAGGTTGCATAGGTTCTTTCTGCTTAAGCAACACATACAAAAACCTTTGCTGATTTTTTTTTTTTTCAAATGAGATTTTCCTACATAAAAACCAAAAGGCCACACTTTTTTCTTACTTCCTGTAGTACAGTGAAGTTAAGGAGAGGAAATATAAAAGTCAGATGGCATTGTAATGAAGGCCACAAAGTCTAGCTGCCCAGTCCAAATTCTTCAGGGGCAGAGGCCCTTTAGAACAGTTCCCTTGAGAAGCACACAAAGCTGATTGCAGTGTTTTCAAGTTCACATATCTGCACAAAATAAAATCCGTAAAGAAAAAAATGGTATTCAACAAACCAGGAAGATAGAATATGTGGAAACTAGGTAGTGATATGGAGGGCAGCATTGCTGCTTCCTGCTGCGGACGTTTTGATTGAAGCATGCTTTTGTAGTGGAATGAGACTCTATATTCCCCTTTAAATATTTGCAATATTTCTGATTTTTAATAAATAATATGACTAATTCACACTCTTCCTCATTGCTTTATGATTAGCACTTGCACTGCACATCATGGCTGCTCTTAACACAAGGCTCTGATATATAGCTAAATATTTCTGACTCCATCTGATGCAAAAAGAAGTGACACAGAAGGGCTCCCCAGCCAGTTTACTGCAATTTAATGTAAATCCGTTATAATGCAGATGAAGTGCAGTGGCTGCCATGAATTCTGAAAGCTGTGATTGGGTTGTGGCTACTGTGCTGCCCTCTGAAGATTTGCTGGGTTTAATTTTACATTGCACAGACATTAGCTGACTAAAATTTCTCACTGAATCCTGTTGCAACAGTACTATTCTTCATCATCCTCTTCCATTTCTCTTCAGAGTGACCTCATTCACCCAAGTTTTCCATTTCAGTCTTTCACTGCATTTATCTTATAAATTGCAAGCTCCTAATACATCAAAACAGGTAAAGCCATTCAATTGACCCCTTTAATGTACTATTTGGTTAACTGTTGTGTGACAGAAAAAAGTAATATTCCCAGTGATTCTCACTGTTTCTGTTTTCAGAAACTGAGCCAAAGCATGGCAGCAGTGCCCTTGTGCCTTGGGCATGGGCACATAGGCCTTGTGAGCACAAGTTCAATAAAACTTTGTCTACATCTTTCTCAATATGTTTGCTGGGTAAATGTAATTGTTTCTTTTGTTCAATAAGTTGAACTTTAGTTTCTGTAGACTGTCAAATGAACCTCCAGTCAAAGAACATATTCATCTTATATGGCTGCAATCAGAGATTGTCTTTCACCCCTTCATTATCATTGTAGCTCAGTGATTTTATTGCCATTGTGAACAGAATTGCTCTTAAACATACATTCTGCAGATTCCTGTTGGTTGGTGCTAGACAGGAATTGGGGTGATCAGATTCTGTCATCCTGCATTAAGTGTTACTATATAGATATGTAGGCCCTTAGGCCAATAATTCCCCCTCCACTCTATTTTCTGTGTATTTTACTGTTTAGAGGGATAGAATTACATTCAGTAGGGTGATTAAACTGTGGAAAGTTATGTAAATCTAGAATGTAATTAAAGTACAGTAAAAACACTTGTAGATGATCACTGCTTCATTCCCTCAGGGAGAATTTAAAAATAACCTTTATGATAAAGTATCATACTTAGAATCTTTACATATGCAAACTAATATGTTTTGTCCTTCAGTAATTTTTCTGGAAGTAATTGACTACAGTATTTAGAAAATATCTAAAAATGAGGGGAACATCATATTTCTTAGAAGTTTTCCTCCTGCAGACTAGGGAGTTACCCTGGGGAAAAGTTGGTATCTTACTGTGGTTATATTCACCAGTACAACCAATTGGATAGGTTAGAGGTGGAAAGCAAAGGCTAATTGCACCCAGGCTTCGGATCTGTTGCATTAACAGCAGAAGTCAACTTGTCCAAGATAGCAGTACTTCAGTTTGTAAATTTGTGAACCTGGAAAAAGGCAAAATGTTCTACTGCTTTCACCAACCATTTATTTTACAATACGAAAGGTTATACTACGTGTTCCGTTGCACGGGAATGCTGTTGCACAATACATACAATCTGTAGTGATCTTCTTCACATTAACTTTGTGTGGTGCAGCTGCAGATGGCATTTTCACATTGTGTATTTGTCCTGTGTCTAGAGCACTGATGATTTGGAATGGAGACTTTGGGTGGATGTTTACCTAAAATCTTCATTCCAGATACAAATAAAATGTAAAACTGTAGATGTTTTTGAATCTTTCTTTTTTTAAAAAAAACAGCTGGCTTCTTTTTTGTAGTCAAAATGGATTAATTTCCAACCAGTTCTAAAAGAAACTCTGAAAACCTCTGAAATGCAAATTGAAACAAAATGATCTAGTCAACCTGTGGCCTTGTGCTCGTGCTGTAAGGTGGCTGCCATTAAAATAATTTCACACAAAGCTTTTTAAAGCATTTTTCCTTCATCCTATAATAGAATGTATTTTTTATTAAAACCAATCCCTAATTTGAATAATCGTTTTTCCTTCTTTTTATTATAGCGAAAGACCATTGTTGCTGCGAGTTTCATTGCTGCATTCCTCTGTCTGATCATTGTTCGTCTCACAAATGAAGTAACTTTCCCTTTGATCCTGAACTGCTTTGGACAAACCAGTGTCAAATGGATACCATTTTCCAATGGCCAAAGGCAGCCTCTGAGAACTCATTATGGATATATAAATGTGAAAACACAAGAGGTAAGCCCTTGTATCAAGAGTACAGTAAAATGGATGAGAAGATTTCTCTTTCTCTGATCTCATGTATTGGCTTTTCTACCACCCTGCTAGTGTAAAAACTTAAAGCAACCAATATTTCTGAGCAAAGTGTCTTTTTTAAAGTGTGCCACCATTGAATATTTAAAATTTCTTCCATGTCTGCAGTGGAGAGAACAGTGAGCTATCGTAAAAATCATGCTTGTTTGCAATGAAAACTGGTATTTATACAATCAAGGGAATTTTTTCTATTGATTTCAAGCCTTCAGTCCCTTTAACTCAAAAGGAGATTTTCCTCTGTGTGTTTGTAATAAAGTTCTAAAAATGTTTAACTTTGTGTGGGAGACCCAGGAAAGAAGTAGTTTATTTGTGTTTATATGTGCATGGAAGTGGAAAAGGGAATGATTTGTGAAATGAACGTATATGAGTGTAGACAATTTATAAAGCTAGACATTTACAGTATTTTCCTGAAACTGTTACGTTAACACTTTGTGGCAATTCAAAAGTCAGATAGGTATTTCCAGTCTGTATTTTAGAATGTTTTGGCCTGTATGTGATTTGCAAAATACTTGCTTGTGTGATAAAATTAGATTTTACAGACTCCTGCTTTAAACTTAGTTGACAGAATACCTAATGACGTTGTTGTGTTTTGTTGATTGTAGTGCTTTTCCCCTAGACTCTTCCTATCTCTTCCTGCATACTCGTTATAACAGGTGCAAAATAAGGTAACAAAAATTAAGTCTTTCTAAAAGTTGCTTCTTATAGCACTGTCAGTCTTGAGAAATACCATCAGTTTCTCACTTCCTGCTACTTATCTTCTGTTATAAAATCGTGATTATTATATTCATGAATGAAACTCATTCACATAACAGCTTTTAGGGAGATTGAAAATAGTTCACGTCAGAATATTCAGTCCTAAAATTGTATTGGACATGTTAGTTGCTATTTTACCTTTAGAGTGTTAAGTATGAAAATCAGAATGAAGGAGGGTATAATTTTTAGGAGACAGCTTCTTTCAATCCTCTGCAGCTTTTGATTGTTGTCCATGAAAGTTGCACTACTGAGTAATATTGCGGACCAAAGTACAATATCTACAGAGCAGAAAACATAGAAGCATCTAAAAGGAAATCCCTCTGAGTCAGGGTGTGAATCCTAGTCCCAGTGAAATGAATGGGAGCTGCTGTTGAGTTCAAAAAGAACTGTCTTCCACCAACATATCTTTAGCAGAAAAGGACCAGCAACACACTAAGAGTGAGAGGGCGCTATGTTCTGTATGCCCCTATGTTATTGCCACAGAGGCAGGCATGGAATCTGAATGAGGTAGAGCTGCCATGGTCACTTGATCACTATCAGTCTGAACTGATAAGTGGAGAGGAGAGGAGCATGCTAATCCATTTTTATTCACCATTGCCTTCATGAGAGGTTAGACTTAGCTTGTAAGAGCCTTAATTCATTCTTAAATTTGATAACATGCTTGGAAGTTCTAACAGTAAATGGAAATGAATGTCCTGAAAGTCAGTGACCAGTATCGACTAGTAAGACATTTGTTTTAATTTAGCTTAGGTCATGAAGGACTCCTTACACTTAGTAATTTTAATTGTTTTCCCCCTTGTATTTGCAGATTACATTCATATTTGCTAATTAAAATGGTAATGAAGAAACTGAACATGCCTTGCTAATTGTGAATGCACTATCTTTTGACTTAATTATTCCCTGTGTGAGGGAAGTTTCATTTGCAGCCCATGTGAAAAGCTTTTATACTGCTCATGTTCCTAACTCACACTCATAGCTTTCTCAGACTACAATTTTTGCAACACAGTTTGCTTTATAAAATAAGCTTTTTTATACTATTTGTATTAAAATGACCAGCAAATCTCAAATTGAGATTTGAGAATAAAATCACAGATGCCTCATTTCTGTGTAGATGCCTAATACAATGAATTTCTCTGCAGAATTTCTCTGCATTTCACAGAATTAATAAATTCTTTTCTGTTTTTTGATGCAGCTATGGTATGTAAGATAACTTCATTCAGACCACGATGTCTGGCTCCATCTCTTGTAACAGTCCTTCAGGGCTGGAGGGACAGTGTGTAGTGTGGAGCTGTTACCTGCTGGTGCCACCTCTGAGCTTGTCTGGTCACTGTTGATCTCACCCAGGTCCTTGAGCAAAAGCAATCCCACGAGTAGGTTTGCCTTTACCTGAAGCAGGAATAACCAAGACTGTCCTCCCCAGCAGATTCTTTATGCGCATCATAGGAACTTTATCACCCTCTACAGTATGTAAAAGTTCTGTTTGGGCTGGGCCAGCCCTGTTGGCAGATCCCCTAGTGTTGACCAACCAGGTGGCTTTTGCTAAACGTGAATCTGTGTTTAAAAGTTCCACCACCCATTGCTCTGAATGTAGTTTTTAGCAGCTCATTGTACTGTTTGATTTTCCCAGAAGCTGGTGCATGATAGAGGATGTAGTATATCCATTCAATTCCATGTTCTTCAGCTCAAGTGTCTATTAGGTTGTTCTGGAAATGAGTCTTGTTGCCTGACTCTGTTCTTTCTGGGATGCCATGTAGCCATAAGACTTGTTTCTCAAGGCCCAGGATAGTGTTCTGGGCAGTGAAGTGGGGCGCAGCCTATGTTTCCAGCATTCTGGTGATAAATGTAAACCCCACGGGTTGAGATAAAAACAGTCCAATGACTAAAGTGTAATATAAAGCTGTTACTACTACTGCTACTAATTATAAGGGATATAAAAATGGATAACAATATAAAACTAACAGGGGAAAGGAAAAACCCAGTAAGCACAAATGTTGCACAATACAGTTACCCATCACCTGCTGACCAATACCCAGCCTGACCCTAGCAGTGATCTACGCCTTCTGGGTAACTCCCCCCGGTTTATATACTGGGCATGACTTGCTGTGGTATGGAATACTCCTTTGGCTCGTTTGCGTCAGGTGTCCTGTCTCTGATTCCTCCTGGTTTCTTGTGCCACCTCCTCACTGGCAGAGCATGAGGCTGAAAAGTCCTTGATCAGAGTAAGCAAAACTTAGCAACAACTTAAACATTGGGGTGTTACCAGCATTGTTCTCAGATTAAACACAAAATCCAGCACTGCACCTGCTACTAGGAAGGAGAAAAAAATAACTATTACAGCTGAAACCAGGAGATAAGCAAAAGATCCGGTACAGCTAATGCTCTAAACCAAACATGGCAAGGTTTTTGCAAAAATGGGGCACATGCCATCTCATCAATGGGCGAGGACCAAAGGGTGAGGAGGCTATACCATAATGAATTATCAGAAAATTGTATGACAGAAGGGAAGATAGGAGAAAAGGCTTTTAAAGACATGAATTTTGGCTTTCTGATTTCTCTTTTGGTGAGTGAATCTTTGCACACCTATTGAATGTGTTCATAGTCTTTTAAGAGTGTCTTTTGAAGCCTGTCATACCACTGGGACATTGTCTGATAGCACTCCTTCCTGTTTCTCAGCCACTTCCAACACCTTCCTCCTCCTTTTCTTCACATTTATTCTCTGTTTTCCTTTACCTTCACTCTGAAGCATGGCTGCATACAGCATGACAAGGCTTTAGAATCCCAACTTCTCAGTGTACTTAAAAAGTGCATATACAAGGTCAACAAGACAGAGTAATTAGAGTAATTTACCATCAACCCAGTCAGTCATCTGACATAGCAGGGGTGCTAGAATGTGAAGATGGACTACCATTCTACCTTTCCTGTCCTTCCTTTGCAGTTGTGTTTCCTGTGAGAAAAAATAAACAATCCTAAGGCTTTAATCCGTATGAAAAAAGTTGAAGTTAGGAGGAGCTATTTCTTTTGGGGTAAGGCTGAGTAGGATGAAACTTGAAAACTTACTGAGATGATGGAAAATCTATTACTTGGTGGTTAAAGGTGAAATGATCAATGATTTGTATTAAAGAAGACCTGGATATATGTTGATATGAACATCTGTGTTTATCTCAAGAAAAAAATCTGTGATGTGTATATTATTAGGTATAATCAGAATTATGCTGTAAAGTCATATTTCAAGGGTGTTGTATATTTGACAGTATGGTACTATGGAATTTGTATTAATAAAAAGTATGAAAAATATTTAAGATTACCATAACTAGATTGTTTGGGAGAATTTAATATAAAATGCAAAGAGAGACACCACTTAATCCCTAATTCGGGCTGTACGTAATACAGGGTTGTTGCTATGGTTTCCTTGATTTGTAGCTATAGCAACAGCTTTGGAAAAAATGACTTTATGTACAGTAAACATACTATATTTGAAGTATAAATAGATGTGAAGTGTTGTACTATGCTGGCCCATTATATGTCTAGAAACATTTTAGTTTTACTCTTGAGATATTTCTGAAATTGATGAATCTTTACCTAGAAAATTTCCTTCCAATTTTTGCCCTTCCTTCCCTCAAGAGAAGAGGATCCCTTGGTAGTCTTCTGCAATGGGATCTCTTTTCCCTTCTCCATGTCCACGTCTGGGAGGACTCCATGAGATTTGCAAGAGACTATGGCTGCCTGTTTTGCAATATTGCTCTCTCATTCAAGTACATGAATTTTGACCTTTCAGTGAAAAGGAGGTGTATGGGCAAGATGACTTTTAAGTCCCTCATTTCCTCCACTTTGTACCTATGGAATTTTAGTGATAGGCTCTCTGAAATCCACCTTTAAGAAATGTCATGCCTGTCATGTGTTAGTTACTTTTATCCTATTCCTGGTATTTTCATAGAAAATATTACTTTGCTACAAGTCCACAGTAGTTACCTATTTGAAATCTATTGTCATTTGAGTAAACTTCACTCCTCACACCAAGCTGACGTGATGATTCTTCTTGTGTAACAAAAAAGGGCAAGCAGATTAAAAGAAGCAGGTATTGAAAAGAAATCCTTCCTCCTTTTTTTCATACCACTCCTACTCTACAAAGAGTTCTGGCAAAATTAATGAACATCATGTATTTAAATTGCAGCATTATGACATCAATTTAAAACCCATTAGCAGTTTCAAACTTTATGCTAGGTAAGTCTAATAGTATTCTTGGATATTTGATTGCGCTTTCTGAAAGGTGAATATTGAATAGAGTTTTACTCTACTGTCAGTATTAAAATAATATAGCATTTTCTAACGTAAAATCTGAAATATAGCTGCAATAACACTTGAAACATAATTATAAAAAGCATATTCAAGTACTATATGAAGATTAAAACTGTTCTTGGAAATGGGTAAGTTCTGAGATGACCTAAAATCCCTACATTAAACTGCAAATGTGAGATCTAATGGCTTCATCTAAAATGAATTCTGAGGGAGAGAAGAGCCTTTGTGTCATGAACATTGAAGAATCTCATAGTATAATGATGAGCTGTAGACAAAAGGAAAATGCACTGTAGCAGTTTGGATTTATTTTTTTTAATCCTATTGTAACTGAAAAACTCATCAATGCTGTGTTGATATTGAATAAATTCAGATCATATTATCATACACCGTTTTGTCCCTTAACCTGAAAAAACTAGCATAAATTACTGTATTAACTGCTTCCCAGTTGTGGCACACACAGTTACATATATCTGTGAAC
This sequence comes from Psilopsiagon aurifrons, assembly GCA_025447955.1. Lineage (NCBI taxonomy): Eukaryota > Metazoa > Chordata > Aves > Psittaciformes > Psittacidae > Psilopsiagon > Psilopsiagon aurifrons. The sequence continues at coordinate 38,692 of JAOEHY010016703.1, read as the reverse complement.
ATACAACATAGTTCTTTTTTTTTATCTTTTTGCCAGAAGTTCTGTGGTAGAACTCATCTGAAATGAGTGGAAGTTTCCACAGATTGAAATACCCCAGATATGAATAAATACAGGAGGAGGTTACAGATCTTATAAATATCTGTGTCGTCCTTTTTTAATTTTATTTTTTATGCAGAATAAAATAATTGCATTAAAAGCCAACAGCATATGAATTATAAAGTTAAAAAAAACATAACATGCAGAAGCTATCCCTGCCTGTGTCAGGGATTAGAATTAAATGGTCTTTGAAGCCCCTTCCAGCCCAAACCATTCAACGATTCTGTGAAATGTAAGATGTGATGTGCTATCTGGCTGTCAGATAAGGCACATACAATTTCAACAATAGCTACAGCATAGTTGTCAGACATGTTAGGAATAGTCATAGTAAGGACCAGCACCAACCACGAGAGATCTTGTTCTTAAATTTGAAGAACTAAATCAAAAAATGAGCAAAGAAGGCAAAGAATACATTGGATGTTTTAATATCAGTTTCTTTCCAGATATGGAAAATAAGAGAGACTTTGAAAAAGCATTGCAGTTTTCATACAAAATACTAGACATAAGTAAAGCTAGTGATCAACCTGGGAAGGTTTAGGTTTTGCCTCTGTTAGTGATGGATGCAGAATAACACTATGAAAAGGAACTTGGAGAAGAGCACTGGGCTTCATTTCAAAACAGAAGATACCAGACTCTGAACAGTCATGGTGTATTCAACTGACTTCAGAGATGTTTTTTCTTCTTGCTGGGAAGAACTGGGTCCTAGGGAGACTAAAAAGCTACATAAACTGGAAACCCACTGTGACAGAATGTTGCTTTAGTATTTAGATTTGACACATCCGTGACTTCCATCCTGTCTTTTCCTTTGGGATCTAATTCACTGTTATAGCTTAAGAATTCATAGGATATTTTGTTAAGAAAAGGTCATCTTTTTCATAGTAATTCATCATTTATATCCCTTCTAAGGTACAACTTTATATCAGTTGCTCACTTTGTATCATTTCAACCTTAGTAGTCATGTAATAATAATAGCAATAATAATGGGAAGTAAAACTAAACATGCTATGCATTCTTCCAGATATTTTTCTGCTTCTGCTGTATAAATTTTCAGGAATGTATTTTCATGAAAGTGTTACAGAAGCATTGGCTACATAACAGTTTTAATGACATTCACATTGCTTGTTACACTTCTGTGAGAGATTTATCTGGTGGGTTGTTGGTCTCTGTCCCCTTGCCTCTCTGTGTTCTGCTTATTATACCAGACCTCCCTTGGAGCCTTAGGCATACACTCGAAAATAAAAATCCTGCCAAAGACTTTAACCATGAAATGAGCAACTCCAGGAGCACATCTTATGTTACTGAAATGGACCTCACTAAACAAATTATCACCAGAGCCCCCACTGACCTCTTCTTTCCAACTCCCCTTTTGCCTGGGAGAAGAAAGAACCATCCAAATAAGCTGCAAGGTCCACTTGAAACCACTCAGGCTGTTATGAACCTACAGGAGAAAAAGGGAGCACAGATGATGTGTGTCCTCAGTAGAGTAAATCCTGCCAGCTCAGCCTTTTTGCTTCTGTGTATGTGGAATTAGCTTAGGTTTTTAAAGCTGTCACAACTCTGATGGTGTCTCATGAGGAAAAAGTCAAGTGCCAGGATAAATATATCGAGTATACTATATAAAGGAATTAAATCTGCTCCACACAGAGCCTCAGTGTGATGAGTCAAGCAGTGCTGCCTCTATGGCAGATCTGATTTAAAAAAAAAGGCGGCTAAGGGACTAGTGAAGAGATTACTATCAGCCAGTGAGCTCTGCGATCAAAAGTCAATCCCTTAAAGAATCTGGGCTAGTAGAAATACATGTCTATGATGCAGAGCCATGGGCTGGATTGATCTGTTGAGCAGAGCTTAGAGGTTATACTGGAAAAGGTGCCTAGTGTCATAGGTTTGCTATCCACCTTGGTTGTATGTAATTTCCAGAGATTTCTCCCCCACTCTTGAGGATTTTCTTTTACTATTAGCTGAGGGGAGGTTTATATTGATAATGTTGACTCCCAACAAAAAAGTGGTAGTTGTGTTTTGCATGCAAGAAGCGTAAACAGCACCTGTCCAGAATACAGACACCGCGCTGTGAAAATTGGCTTGAGACCACTTTGAAAACATAGCCAAATCTAAGTTTTGCAGTTAGCCAGCCTGATAGATCTACTATCAGTGGAGTTGTGTTTTAGTTTAATGGAAAATTGAATGGAGTATTCTTTGGGCTGGTAAAGAACAGAGCAGAGAGGTTTGGTATAATAACTTCTTGAATGAGACTGTACCACTGGGGAAGATAGGAAAGGCTGGCAAGTGTAATGAGCAGATAAGTGAGGTTTGTGGGCAGGGGAAAGAAGGAAAAACTTACTGCTCTTACTCTGGATGACAGCTGAATTCTATTACCATGATGTGATTTCAGCTTTTGTCAAAAATAGTTGCTAAATGAAGGATTTGCTGGTTTGCATTACTAGCTTATCAAAGTGTCTTCTTGGTGTTCCAAGTTGGTAAAGCAGTGCCCTATCATGTACTCACATGATAGCATATTAAAAAGCTACTGCTGTTTAACAATTAAGATGCCTCCATCATAAGAAGTTCAGTGTCACCCTCCTGAGTTTATTCCTGCAATCCGTTTCTCACAGAGATTCAACGTATCCTTTGCAGTGTTGTTAGCTTTGATGTGCTGAAGACAGTTAAGGTACACCTCTTACTGGTGTATAAAGCTCACCAGAGTAAAAAGAGCCTGTGAAAATGGAATTTTGCTCATATAATTGTTTCTACACAGGGGCTTCTAGTGGCTATGGCAATCAGTGATTTTAGCTGTTTGAGCTCTTGCCCAGCATAGTTACTCTGGCAGGGATGCGCAGAACTGAGCTGACCCAAGCCTATTAATACTGCAGGGAAGCAAAGTGCCAGAAGTACACACACAGTCACACATACGTGCATGGGTGTACACATTAAACACATTGGCTAGAACTTGCTCAGAAGACAGACTCCTAACAGTGACAATCACGCCAATTGCTAGTTTGTTTAAAAGCTGCAGCCATCTTCCTTGAAAGCCTTTGCTTTCCAAGTTTGCTCCCATGGCCATCTGTCATAGCCTGCATTTGGCAGCTTCAGGTTCTGCTGCAAGGCTCTGTGGACTGAATACATAGTTTTGTCTTTTTTATTGTTCTCTGAGTTGGTGAAAAGTTTTTGCATGTGTGCCTTTTCTCTTAGGCTTTTTTTTTAGATTAAAATATGAACCTTAAATGCATTTTGAGCTGTTAATCTGTGCTATCTGCTTTCAGACCAGGCTGGAACAGGTGGGCTGCTACAACTGCTGCATAGAGAGAAATGAGCTCAGAGACCTTCTTAGAGCAGATGCAGATTGCACCAGCAATAATTGCTTTTCCTGGGATTGTCTCTCTTGTCTGGCTGAATATATTAATCTGTACTACTAAATAGGTGTTATTTGGTCTGTAAAAGCACCTGAGTAACTGTTGTACCAAAAACTTAGAGCTCTACTTGATAGAGTTATAACTTCTGTAACAAGGAGCTACATTTTCTTTGAGTATAGATGTAAATTTTGTGTACTCCTCATAACTTGTTTTTGAACTAACTCTAAGCCAATAATTGATATTGCCACCAACGCTGAAAAGTTCATGCTAAATCGTGTGCATGGGGTTACACCCTAAAATGAAAAGCAATTTAGTCTGGGGAGGGATGGGAGAAAATGAAGTTCTGTGTTATTTACAGCATTTCTTTCCTCCATCTTTATTTTTTCTTCTCTCTACTTGATATATTTTTTATATTCAGCTAGTCAGAGATTACAGTAATCTGTTGTTTCCTGTCACTCAGAAAAGCAGTTGGCATGCCCGTTAGATGAATAAATACAGTGTTAAATGAAATTCCCAAAATGACTGCAGTGAAATTACTGGAGTGATTTTGGGATTGTCCACTTAATAACAACAATTCATCCTCTGTTTTCCCCAACCCCAGGGGTGCACATTACTGCCTTTGCCTTGTTCATACCAGTCAGATCCTCTTTTCTACAAGTAATAGCATCATTTTTCTAAGTACAGCTTCTTGAATTTGTCTTTAAGAGTCTATTGTAGTTAGGACCCAGAGTTTTGAATTTGAAATTGATGGAAATGCCACAGGTCTTAAATCAATATTTCTGTAAGGGGCAGAATCTACTAGCTCCAGGTAGAGATGGCAGAGAATGCTCAAGGGCCTCATATTGATATTGCACCAGCCAAAGTGCAAGTTGGTTTGGGTTGATTTCTCTGGTTCTGGTGCATTGATGCTACCACCCTCCCTCTCTTCTACCTTTTTGAGAACTGGTTCCTAGGATTCATGTTTATAAAGAGAAAATATTATTTCTGGAGTGGTTCATGTTAAAAACATAATTTTTCTAAGCTTTTCTTCAGATGCCTTCAGACTCCTACAAAATTCCTGACTGCATGCACAGGAGTCATCCCAAAGTAGTTCCAGGGCATTACACCAAAAGCTTAGATCAGCACTGGCAATTATCCTATGACAGAAATGAGACACCAAGGTGAGCTATAAAGTTTGGCCTTTAGGTAAAACAAAACCCCTGTATTTGATGACACAGAGTATATTATGGAATTGATCAATGGCTGACAATTTTGTTCTCCAGTGGTTTTTGTGTAATTATCTTTATTGATTTATTAACATTTTCTAGCTTACTGTATTGTAGCTTATGTGTCTTGGTTTAAGATCAGTCAGCCACACAGCTGATCTCTCACTCCTCTCCCTTCTTCTCCCCTACTCTCAAAGGGATGGGGAAGAGAATCAAAAGAATTTAACTCCTATGGGTTGAGATAAGAACAGTCCAGTAACTAAAGTATAACACAAACCACTGCTGCTACCACCAATACTAATAATGATAAGGGAAGTAACAAGGGAAGAGAATACAACCACCTACCACCCACTGACCGATACCCAGCCCGGCCGAGCAGTGATCTAACTCTTCCGGTTAACTTTCCCCAGCTTACATAGTGGGCATGACGTGGTGTGGTATGGAATACCTCTTTGGTCAGTTTGGGTCAGGTGTCCTGTCTCTGCTTCCTCCCAGCTTCCCCTCCTCTCTGGCAGAGCATGAGACTCAGAAAGTCCTTGGTCAGACTAAACATTGCTGAGCAGCAACTGAAAACAACGGTGTTATCAGCACTGTTCCCACGCTGGAAGTCAAAAACACATCACTGCACCAGGTACTAAGGAGAAAAATGACTGCTACTGCTGAACACAGGACAGCATGCCGTCTTGTTTCTAGCATGTGAAAGATTTGTAATGTCTGTCCTGTTTCTTTTCAGCTCTTCCTTTATAGATCCAGTGTATGTTGTCCAAAACTGCTGATTTCTTTCTTCAGCTTTCTTTCTGATATAGCTTGCCCATCATTGCCCGGAATTCCTTTCACTAGATCATCATGTTACCTCTTCCTCCCATATATACTATTATACATTGAAAGCATAGCTTGGAGATTTAGGAGAACCCCAAGATGAACGCGTTATATTGATTCAGCCTTCAAGTCACAGGCTTTGGAAAAGCAACTGGGAACAGATTTCAAACCAGAAGAGGTTATTGCAAAATTGTGGCTCAGTTCAGAGTTCACATACATTTTAAAGTTTCTTTCCAATGTCTTTCCAAGCATAACTTATTTGTCAAATGGGGTGACCCCCAAAATGGTTAATTTGCTGCCATGCCAGTGTATCCCAAAGGCTGAGTACAGGCACTTCTCAGTGTTTTTGAGGCTAAGCATCTAGTTAGAAGGTTGTAATTTTCTCAGATACATTGTAGATGGTGTTTCTTCATTAATCCTCTCAAGGGTAGACCTTTGGAGAGTCCCACAAGAGAGTGTCTTGAAGGTAGAGGGACTGTCCTGTGGGATCACCCACTCAGGTGAGTCCACTTTGGAGCTGTGCTATTCATGTCCAGCTGCTCCTTGGTGGTCCTTGTCATCACCAGTATCAATGACAACTGGTGGAGCTAATAACATTACTGTGAGGCAGATAATGATAATTAGGGTTCATCATTTACTCTAAGAGAATGGCATCACAACAGGCTGCAAGTCTTTAAAGTTAGCCTCAGTTTCTGTCCTGCTGCTGGCATGGTGCTCTGCTTCAGGATCATCATGCTTGTAAAGGGCTTCTGTTTATCAAGAGTAGGTATCGTATGTGGATCAAGTCACTTCTGGTAATGTTCAAGAAGTAAAATGGGGGTAGTCAGATTGCTGTCCTAAAATGATTGGTGATCGACTATCCCTGATATATTATCACTTATTAGTATTGCATTGCAGCCAGAACTTCTTTGTCAGAACAACAAAAATCATCTTTTCACTACATTAATGCTTTATTCTGATCAACAAAGGGTGAGGCAATCCAGATACTCCATGGATTGCACTGGACAGCAGTGTTGGCATGTATTATATGATATATAGCAACTTCTATAGACTGCCATTAGTTTCTGCATGAATTCTGTCTGTCTTTGATAAGCATGTGTAACTCCTAATAAATTATTTTGGACCTGAGCACAAGAATCAAGGAGAAATGAACATTTGTAGTTATGGAGGTTGGTAATAGCCAAGAATGAGAAGGCAAACGGACAGATAATTGTAGATAAGGAGTAATTTTCAAACAATGAATGGGGTTGGTATTGTTTCCTGTTTAAAATGATTTGCCAGCTCTGATGACCACAATGCAAGTAAATTCTGTCATGAAATCTAAAACATTTGTTATGTTCAGGCTGTTGATAATCACATAAAAAGCAGCATTGTGGAGCTCCCTCCACTTGCTCTTAAATAGCTTGCTCCAGTTCTGGTGGGTGTTATCCACTCTTCATTTCCTGGGGAAGTCTTCTGTGACGTTGTTCAACTCAACAGTGAGGAAATAACTTTCTGAAAACCTAACTACTATCATAACAGAATCCTTAAACAAAATTATAGTGACGCTCTGAGGTCTCTGAGATTAGTGTTTTTCTTCGAGACCTCTGTTTCCTCCAGTGTTACTTCCAGTCATGCGCATGTCTACCACGAGTAGCATGAATAACACATGTATTTTTCCTGCTAGTTTCAGTGTGTGCTAAATTGTTGCATGCAAAAAAATAAAATCCAGCACTGGGAAAAACCAAGTGGCTACTCCTCTCCCTGCTAGCATGTGATTGACCCATATCCCCCACTAACTCAGATTTTAACCTGTTGTCATGGTTTAAGCCGTAAATCAGCCACGCAGTTCATTCACTCACTTCCCCCTTTTTCTTCCCTCTGCTCCTGGAGGGATGGGAAGGAGAATCAAACGAATGCAACTCCCACAGGTTGAGATAAGAACAGTTTAGTAACTAAGGTATAACACAAACCACTACTGCTACCACCAGTAATATTAATGACAAAAGAAATACAAAGGAAGAGAATACAACAGCTCACCACGTATACCCAGCCCGACCAAGCAGTGCACCCCCCCACCTCCTTCTGGGTCTCTGCTCTCCGTTTCTGCATCCTGGGCATGATGTGCTGTGGTATGGAATACCTCCTTGGTCAATCTGGGTCAGGTGTCCTGTCTCTGCTTCCTCCCGGCTCCCCTTCCTCCCTGGCAGAGCATGAGGCTCACAAAGTCCTTGGCCAGACCAAACATCATTAAGCCATAGCTAAAAACACTGGTGTTATCAGCGCTGTTCCCAGGCCGAAAGTCAAAACCACAGCACTGCACCAGCTACCAAGAAGGAGAAAAATGACTGCTACTGCTGAACTCATGACACCTGTCTGCTTTTATATTTACAGTTCTTGTTCCTTTGCCCATCCTTGGAAGATCGTGTAATAGTTCATCACTTCAGTTTTTCCTCAGGTTGAAATAAGGAAAATACCACAGCTGTTTATACATCTTTAGTTCTTGCTTCTTTAAAGAACTTATGTCCACTTTTCATTCTCTTCTTCCTTCCAGTGTATACAGATACATGCAATTCAACATTTCTCACCATGTAATCAAGCAAAACCCCTCCTTATTATTCTTAATTCATCCATAGGAAAAGCTCACCCCCTCTTCTATTCTTGTTCTCCGTTTCCTGTAACTCAGCATGGGGTTCAGCTGTAACGGAAGAGGGGAGATGACCTAACATAACCTCTGCTTATAGATATAAAATTACCTGGGATTTATTTTTCATAAAGTGTCTTGGACGTTTTTTCATGGGATGAATCACTCATGATTTCCCAAGATTATGCCCAGTTTGTTACTTTCCTCATCCGTTTCTGCTCTTTCTGCAAATACCATTTATTTTCTCCTGAAGATCATAAATATAAGGCAGATATAATGAGGAAAAGATCACAAAAATGTGTGTTGTATGAGAGCAATTAAAAAAGGTTTAGAACTAAAATCAAAGTTATATTTTTTGTTTGGTTTAGGTTTGTGTTGTTGGGTATTTATTGTTTGTTTCCGTCCATGTAAGAGATCTTACAGTGGTTTGAGTTATTCTTGGAAATGGGCTTTTTGGCCATTATTTTTTTCCATTCAGTGCGCAGTAACATTCTTTCAGTTTAAATGTTTGTCCATTACAGGAACAGCTTTCACAATGGAATATGCCAGATCTGTTAAGAAATTAGTGGTTCATTTTACATTCAAAACACCTGAATTTTGTATATATTTGTCGTTCTTGTACATTCAGATTAATTTTCCATTTATCTGGGAAGTTGTGTTCTGAATTCTTGAAAATCAGTCTTTACAAATACAGAAGTGCCTTTAGTAATTTCCCTTCACACACTTGGCATGTCATTTTGCTTTGAAAAATCTAGTTTGCCTGGCAAGGTCTTATAAACATAAATAAAATTTTAGCAACTGCATATCACTAACAGGCATTTCTACATTAGATGTGAGTAGATATTATTGCATAATACATCTTAAAATCTGCTTGAAATTTTAAATTGCTAGAGGATTGATGAATGTAACATTTTTGTTTCTTTCCAGTATGACTATCTCTATACAAAGCCACCAGTTATTTCTGGATGCCAGAAATATTTGAGATAGGATAATCTTTAAAAATTGTTCTGTGCAGAAGCAGTGTCTTCCTGTTAAATAGATTTGGTGTTTTGGCAGGTTCACAGCCCACATACTGTCACCCTTTGCAAAACACTGGGCACTGCTTCCTGCAATGGTTTAAGAGTAAAGGAGGCTGAAACAAGGTGAGGAAACACCGGTGTGTCAACAGCTGTTATATGAAGCTCAGTGGCATTTTAAAAGCCTCTGTTTTGCCCCATTGTAACTGAACAGTTTATGGTAATGAATAGTATATGTGGCTGCAATATAAATTCTACTGTGAAAGGATGCCCAGTTTGATTTTGCAGCAGAAAACGGACTTGACATGAGCTTTCGTCCGTAGGTAATAGGCTCTTGAAGGCTCAGAGTGTTACTTTCAGCAAAATGCTAATGTGGCAAATTGGTACATTTAACACTCATACACAAATGCACCCTTTTGTGTAATATGCAGTTGATTGTAACAATTATGGATTCTATGTAATGGTGCCATCCTTAAACCTTCCAGTGTGATACTATCTAGAGAATTTGTTACTGATGAAATCATTATAGTGTTATAGAAATGAAACAGGTTGCTACTGAAATTACTCTCAAAATCCAATTGTAACTTCACTGGAATTTTTCCCATGTTAGATGTTAAGTATATGTGCATTCCTTATTTTTATAGAGGCAGCATTTTTATTTGTATGCTTAATTTTATTTCACTGTCTACAATGTATATATTAGGTTTTACTTCTCATTTTCACTTGTGGTCAAAGATAACTTTAGTCTGGTTTGCCTTTTATCTGATATTCTTCCAGTCTTATTTCCCCTGTCACATGAATGAATAAAGCATCATATTTCCTTCCTTGAGACCTGCCTAGGATTGCTCAAATTCACACAATGAAGAGTCCTGTTTTATCAGTACCTAAATGATGCAAGTCATCTCAATTTCCTTTTGAGGGCTTCCTTGGAAATAAAAACAGGCTTTATAATTTCTTGCCTCCAAATCAATTCAGGTGCCTATTATTTTTTTCTCATCAAGTCTCATGCTGTACCAAAGGTTTCTTTATAAGGCTTCTGATTCCCCCTCATCTTTGGTTCAGGCAGTGTTTGATTAAAAAGGAAAAAACCCACCAAAAATCTTGCTTGTTTATACTCCAATGACGATTAATTGAAATCCTTGATCAGAATGGGAGATTTCTGTGACTTCTCTGGTTCCCCAAGTGAAGTACACTACACCATGCTCCATGCCATCCTGTTTCATTATCTCTGTACTGTTCTAGCTCTTATTAAAAGATGTGATATGTCAACACTTTCAGAATGACAGTCTGACATCCATTGGTAGTTGTACCATCCCTTCTTTCTGCTCTTGACTTTGCAATATAGATTAGTCCTATAAAAGCTAAAAAATTGTCATGTTTATTCATCAGATTCTCTCCCTGTAGTTACAAAGCCAAGCCACACAGGGGGCAGATGAACATCAACCACCACTTTTGTCACCAGCTATACAATAAACTTGCCTGCTTGGCTCAGAGCAAAATGGTGCAGAAATACCTTTTATTTCCTACACTCTTACATTTCTTGCATTTTTCTCTCTTCCTTAAACAGTAGACTTACTGAATAATACTAACCTAATTTGATAATTATTGTAGTGAATTCACCATCAGGAAGCTAGAAATTCATGCATCTATGTTTTTTAAAACTTACAGGTATATTCTACATCCGTACAAAATGTATTAATGCAGTGTGGACTTGGTACTCTCATTGTGCTTAGTAGTTGGCTACCCTTCCTCCTAAACAGAGAAAGCTTTACAAAGGAGGACAGTGTTATTGACATGGTTTAGATAGTCCCATGGATTTCTATTATTTTGCTCAACAATTGCTTCCAAAGAATCTCAGATACCAGAAGCTATTTGTTAGGAGCAAATACTGCTAAGACCATCATGCTTCTGTCCTACTGTTGTGAAAATTGCCATGGGATTGTTACCTTTCACCCAGGTGGTCCCCACTGATGGGCAGAAATGACCTTGGTTTAATGTCTCATCTGAAGGCAGGCAGCTCTAACTGCGCAGTGACATCCCCCAAATGCTCTGTTGCAGTGTCAGCGTTGGATACAAGCCCATGTCTCAGTCAGAGATGTGCATCTCTGACCTTCCAGAGTAAAGGCAATAGTGCTGCCAGCTGTGTTATGCTGACAGGCAAAGGACTTGTTTTTGAAATACAGAACTAAAGGAATTGAGCTAAACACAACCCAGGCTTCTACTATTGAAAAATACATGGCAATGAACCTTCAGTTTCCAAATTATTTTGTTTTCCAGGTTGCTGGGAGTAATTTTCTTCATTAATTCAGTTCTGCAGCATGATCTATTTAAATTTTATCCCAGATGAGTACTTTTAGCTGAATAAAAGCCTTTTGAGAAACCTGATTTATGTCACAGTCACAGCATTAAATAGAACAATTCTGGTTCAGTGGCAAAGTAGCGGGGTCAAGGTCTTTGGTTCGCGTTTTCTAAGTGCTGTGCATGGATTTGCATGCACATGGCTTACATTAGCACTAACAGAATTTGTACATGTGGCCCCTGTGCAGTACTTTGGGAATGTAGCCCTCAATAGAGAAGTTATTTACAGTGCTGAAGCTCATGTTGGGAAATACGAACAGCTGTGTTCCAAACAGAAAACACACATCTGAAGTAAGACAAGCATACTGAAAATTATGTCCTGGCAGTTAACATTTTTATTTGTACACGCTACTATGCAAAACTGAAAGGAAATATTCTTTCAGGACTAATATGTTTTGCAGAGCTAATAGGAGAAAAAACCTGTCACTCTGCTAATTATGCTTTCCTAGCAGTGAGATGACCTCTTTATGTTTTTGAATAGTCAGTTGAAATCATTTCTCTAGAACCTATATTTATATAGATTTTTAGATTCTACTATTTGAAATTTTAAGTTCTAATATCTGAGCACCTGCTGCACACAGGAAGTGAGCACCTGGGAAAGGCTTTATCGAGAATTCCATTGTAGAATCCTTGCATTTACTTGCATTATGTCTAGAGCTGACTGGTAGCTAAATCCACAAGTTAAGAGGACTTTGACAAAAGAAATCTTAATTCATTTTAAATGTGACTGATGGAGCCCATGCCAGTGCTTCAGGTTTCCTCTGCTGTACTTCCCTGGAACTCATCTGCCTGCCTGTTTGCCAGTCCCTGCAGGATGATGCCTGAAGGTCAGAGGCACAACTCCACAGATCTCCATGTGTGGGGAGTAAATGGGGCTTTCGCAGGAAGCACAATAATTTTCTAACTAAATGGACCATGCTAAATAATTTGCTTTCAGACTCAGTTTTGCATGTGGAGAGGTCTGATGTAGGGAGGCTTTTGTTTTCAATAACAGTAATATAACAAGTCCATGCAGTTCTTCATGAGATCAAGTATCAACCTCTTTTCACAGACTGTGAAAATGAGACCATATCTACCTGAGATCACAAAGCAGGTCAGTGGCAGATCAGACCACCACTCAGGCTGCCTGAATCCAAGGTGACTGTGCTGACTTCTAGACTTATTTTGCTATGCTTGCAGCATGGTGAGAATGTATGTCCAATGAATAATTTGTATTCCCAAAAGGAGAACTGATGGATGAAAGGCACAAAAAGCAAACTAGAACATAATCTTGTAAAATACCTCTTAATTAGTTTAGATAATTAATTTTGGAGTATGACTGCCTGTTAGGCTCAAAATTTTGGATGCTTCTTTAATATGAATATTTCATTTCTTAAATTTAATTTGATATTTACTAGTCAGGGAAAATATGAATTGACTGAGATGTGTGTGCTGGATAAGAAAGTTCTGGCCCTGCTATGGACAACAAAGATGTCACTGTCATGTTGTGGGCAGATTTCTTGCGTTTCTTGGTATGCTTATGTACCTTTGAGGCTGACATAATACCACTAGGGTTGCAAAGGAACTGGAAGATGCCATGAATAAAATAACCTGCACACTTTTAATTCAGACTTATTTGATGTATTTATGGTGGTGCATTGAGCGATAACTTCAACCTCATTCATTGTCCAGATTTTACCGGTTTTGGTGCCAGCCAGAAATGTATAGAGAAGGTTGCTAGCACTGCTGCCTCATTTGCTGAAGAACTCGCAAGGTGTGAAGGATGTTATAGAAACAGAAGGCCAGCCTGGTGAAGACCAAGCATTGGTGCTAGCTGCTAGATCCTATTCTTGCCTCTGTTACACAATTTCTGTATGATTCCAATCTAATCAAGCCATGGTTTTACTAACTGTGTGTTGTTTACTTTCTGAATGCTTAGTTTGAGACCCTTGTTTCTGATTTATGAAGCCCTCATCTTTCATGCAGATAGCTCAAGTCAGTGAAAATTATCTGAATATACAAATTACCAAGGAATTCTAATTTCTGTAGGTTCCATATGTCAGTGAGTGTATACTTTTTAATTTAATTTATAACTTTCACCTAAATTTCCCAGACCCCTTTTGCTGCAAAGAGATAATAGACCCTTTTCCGTCTCTCTTCAGAGTGGTAGTTGAGAAGTGAGCAGCTACTGCAAGTACTTTCTGACAGCCCAGGCAGAAATTAATAAGTCTCAGAGCAGGGTGTGAGTAGTGCTCAATAAATGAGGCATGGGGACACATTGACTAATAACAAGAAAACAAAGGCATTGAATAGCTGCTCATTATGTCAGTCAGTGCAGGCAGGGGTCCAGTGGAAAAAATAGTAGGTGGTCGGGTAATTAAAGACAGTATCATAATGCGTGCACACAAGGTTGCCCAATTAGAGCTGCACAGCAATCTCAATTCCGACACTTCCCTAAATTTTCAGTGCTTGATTTTGCACATTTAATGTTCCCTACCATATTTTTGGTGTATTTACACATATATGCTCCCCATTGTCTCCTTCATTGCCAAACTCTTAATTAGGTAGAACTACTGAGAAATGCAGTTTACTTGGATAAACAGGGGTTTGCAATGAACCTTGGATATCATGCTGAAGAGCAGGGAGCTTCAGGCTGTCAGACCTTTGAAGGGTTTACATCAGTGGTAATGAATTTGTTTTCTCTGCTTAATTATTTTTAAGAAGTTGGTTATGTTTTCAGTGCAGTCTCTTCTTACAAACTGTGTTGCATTATTTTTTTGTTCTGCTTCTACATTTATTCTTCATGGCTTATTGATGGTGGTATGGATGAAACATCTTTTTAATGAGGATTGTGCTCTTAAGACACTTCTCCCTTGAGTATGAGTAGTCTTTAGCTATATCCCTCATTTTAGAAGATAATTTTATTTCATCCTTTTCTCCTTTTGGAAAAAATATTAGGGGGAGCCAGATATTTTAGTTCCAAAGTGCAGATTTCTAACTGGCATTGACTGCTTGCGTGATTTGGAACTTTTCAGAATATCAGTGAAGAACAATTCATATCGAATTGGAAAAACCGAGAGACTGGGATAGGGGAATAATAGGCAGGAAAGTAAAGAACATTTATCCAGACTTTTTGTCTTGTGCACACAAATAAGTTATTTCAGTGCTTCAGTGATGCTGCTGTCCTGAGCTATGCCTCTACAATTGCACTGTAAGTGGTCTACTTACATTAAGGTGCTGTTATCCTGAAATATGCCCTCAGATGAATGTGAATATGACCAAAGGTTGAGCAAGGGCTTTGTTACCTATGCTTCCCAGTTGAGGCAAGATGCCCGGCTGTCTAAATTGATGTTGTCAGATGCCAGGTCCCCTTCACCTACCTTTCAAAGAAAAGGTGCAACAATTGGAAAATAAGGGTGTCTGAGTTAGAGCCGCCTTTGCCAGCATGCATTCCTAAAGACACTTCCTTTGCTCCTGAATATATCTGCCTTCCCAGTGCGTCCCTAAGAGCTTGCAGAGTTAACGTAATCTGGTTTCCTTGTGAAACTACATTCTTATATTTTTGCTCATACTAAATCTATCTTCATATCAAAGGGACAGATAGTATTGTTAGGTAATCTCCAGTATTAGTGATAGTATCGAAACACAAACCCAGGTGATAAGGTCAAGGATTAGAAAGCCTGAAAAACTTGGCCTTTTTTCAGCTTGTTGTCTCCACAAACACGTATTTTCCTTCCCTCTTCTAAGATTTTAACTGAAATAAAAAGTTGTCATCATGGGAAAAAAATCACAAATGGAGTTATCTACATCAAGCCATGCTGGTAGCATCTTTTAAGCACTATTTGTATTTTTTTCCAGAACCAGAAGTTCTTGAACTCAGAGTTGAACATGCTATAATTAAAGACCGATTCACAGGAATGAAGGGATTTTTATTTTGCTTTTCTCCTTTAAGGAAAAGGAGTTTACTTAAGGTAAAGTAATGGAACTAAAAAAGCATGGTGTAACTTAAATTTGATGACAGAAAATACGTTGCAAGTGACCTTTTAGTTGCAAAAAGTACTTAATGTTTGTTTTAGTTTTCCATGGGAGTTGCATCTTTTTCTTTTGATTGTTTAGAATAAGGAATGGTGCATTAAAAAAAAAAATCTCTAAGACTGTGAAAGCTTTTCACAAAATACCTGAAGCAGTACTGAAAATAGGTGGCTAACTCTGAAATTGTATTGAATCTTTGATTACAGTTTTTATGTCAATTTTACCAGAGTTTTAAAAAGCTTTCTATTCTTATGAAGTTCTCACCTTTAGAAACTGTATGGAAATTATTTGGCAATGAATTACATTTTAACATAGCCTAAAATTATTTTTTTATCTCATATTGTGAAGTCCATTGGAATCTTTTTCTTAAGACTTAGGTTAGTCTGTCTCTGACAGTCTTGGCACATATGTAAATAACAGAAGCTTCTCAGATCCTTTGTTATTTTGAGCTCCATCTCTGAATTTTGTGACACATTTTTTCACTTTTCTAGTTAGGGATTTGTAAAGTCACGTTTTCCTGTAACACTCTGTTCATGTGAATTAAAATCAGAAACGTGGAGAACATAGATGGTCAAATGATAATAAATAGAGATGACAGTTCAAGCCAAAGGACATGTGAAACTCAGTGCTTATTCAGAACTTCTGCTGCTACATTTAGGCTTCTTCAACAAGCTGTTCTTGAAGTGTTCAAATGCTGTCACCTTACATTGTTTAAAACTTGGTATCTAAGACAGATTAGTAATGTTAAAGTGCTTATATATGGACAGAAATTAGCTCATTTCTCTCATATTGTCTCTCATACTTGTTTAGCACAATTCTTCAGGTCATGTTAACACCAGATATATTTAACAAGGGTCTCATCCAAAACCAGATAAAGACATTGATTTTTCATGTGTTTTGGGATGGTTCCCAAAACGTTTAGAGCACATACTACATTTTGTATTGGCTGAATTGCGCCAGTTTGTAATAGATAAAATTTTAAGGAAAGCTAGTCAACAGGTGTACAATGAAAGCTATGAAGCTAAGAGACATTTATACTACATGAGGATATTCCCTATTCCACAGTAAACTTTCTTATTGCAAATAACAATGCTTAGGATGCTTACTAAAATATTTTGAATGTGGTCCTACTCTCTAGTGGTTTCAGAAAGTGACACCAATTGAAAATATACTGAGCACATGGCTTAGTGTATAATTTGCAACAACTCCAAATCCTTTCCTTGTTCTGAGTATTCTACACTTCGTTCCTTCCTTTTATGATTTAGACTATAGGTTTTTTACTACCATTCCATCTCAGCTCACACTTCACCCTACCATTCTTTCTGAATCTCTTTGTAAAAAAAGGGTTTAACCTGTCAAAAAAAAACCTGGATATGTGTGGTCTTTACGTATTTTGATTCCTGGGTTACTTTCCCAGAACATGGGCTGATGTCTATGCATAACTGTAAATTTAAAGAACCCCATGAAACAAACAAAGAAAATAATAGAAGTCAATCTGTACAAACTGTTACCCCTCATTCTTCATTGTTTTGGTGTAATTACCTACACTGTGTATAGAGAGAAGATGATACTATTTGGGCTATCTGTTAGATTGCAAATTACCCTGCAATGTCTAAGAAAAGACCACTGGCTAGCATAGCAGGTTGCAGTTCATTTGTTTCTCCTTAGCGCAAAATTCTTACTATCCTTTTCTTTTTTTATACTTGACTTATATTAGATCCTCTTATTTTCTTTGTAACGGCAATAAATGATATAAAAAATTCTTCAGTGGTTCCAGTAGGTTCCCGATTGACACTACATATTCTCTATACTACAACCTTGATATGTTCTTTTAATAGACATCCTTGTTTTCTTTTCTATGGAAAGATTTATAACCTGCTCTGTTTTCTGTCTTTCTCAATGCCATTCTTTCCCACTTTAGAAATTAATCTGTTGGATGAAGCAGTATCAAATCATTTTTGAGATCCAGAAAATATATGTCCAGCCTTACTCCTTTTTCCTTGCTGAACAGTGAGATTTCAAGCAAGATTTTTAAACACAGCCTTCCTGTTTCGCTGAGAGGTGGGAAGGGGGGAGAGAAGTCTTGTGCTTTTGTGACTGATCTTTCTGTCTTTCCTGCAGACATAGCACAGTTGAGGTTTATCAAGATATTTGCCTTGGTTTTGAAACTCTGGAGATTGTCTGGGTGAACCTCTCTTCAAAGCAGAGTTAGCTAGAGTGGGTTGCTCAAGGTTTTGTCCATTTGAATTTGAATATCTCCATGGATGGTTATGTCTATGGCATCTCCGGGCAACCTCTTCCAGTGTTCAACCATCCTCACAATATATAAATTTTTTACATGTTTGAACAGAATTTCCTGTATTTCTGTTCATGTCCATTGTATCTTGTCCTGTCACTGGGCACCACTGCTACTAGTCTGGTTCTGCTTTCTTATCTCTCACCCATCACAGTCAGGTATTTATATCAGATCCTTGAACAGGACAAAGTCTTGGTCTTGCTGTTAAAAACTGGCACTTCAGATTTGCTCCCCTGGGCCAGAATCGACAAGGAACATATTATTAACTGTGTTTTAGACTCTGGCTCCGAATGGGCTTTGATGTCCCTGGCCACCTTTGGCCTTGATAATCTTCTGCTCCCTTTTCTTCCTTACGTCATCTGTTTGTGGAGTCTCCCCATTTGAGAGAGCAAATGTTACACAGCACAAACAAAACTGCATCAAAATGAATATTGCCTCAAACTGCAATATTCTGGAGTGTATTGAACATAAGCAGTAGCTCACTTGAAGAATAATGCTATTGATTGTAGAAGGCCTATTCAGAAGGAAGTGCTACTTGAGGTGACATTATCAGGCTTAGAGTCCAAGGGAGTGTGAGTTATACATTATTTGTTATGCATTTGCTACAAGACTAGAAAAAATTCTATTTCTTTGAGAAATAACTTGATATCAGAAGTAAGCCTGATGACTACTCTACCAACTTAGAAGTTCAGAAATGGATATGGCTGCCATCATTCAGACTCCTAAATTTGAAAATGGCATTCTTACTATGTCAGTTCAGATGACTAAAATGTGTGTACTTCATCTGTACTTTTATCTTACATACCCCTTTAAGCAATGCCACTTATTTATAAAAAAGGTCATTTAAGCAAGTTGATCTTGAATTAAAGGATATCTGTATTAATTATTATTTCTCGTGTATCATGCTTTTGGAGAACAGAATTGCTTTTTTTTTGTGCTCAGCAACAAAGGCAAAAGTATTTATAAACCATAAGCAGTATCTTCCCTCAGCACAGCAATTTTTCAGCAGAAACTTGAGCAGTCTCTTTACCTCCCTGTGCTCAGATCTCTTTATAGTGGTTTACAATTCACAGGGCATGTTTCTTATTTCCTCTACTGTCACGAGTGGCTTACCCAGGATTTCAGGTTTATGTTAGTGTGAAAAGGGAATGAGGCCCATTGTTTCTTTTTCCTGCAAGGAAATTGTGTGCATTAGCAGACTTGTACAAAGTCAGGATTTATTTTTATTTTTAATTACTGCTGGTATAAATCTAACTCTTTCTGGACATATGAGTAATCCAGATGAAGCAATAAGCAAATAAATTGAATAGTGGTCCAAAGGTTGCGACTTAGAGAAAATCTCATCATCATTGTGGGGAATAGAGTGACCTTGCTGTACTATTACATTTAATATTTACAAGTGTAAAGTCAACGACAACACATCCCAGGACCAATAATTAAAGCACATCAGCTTTTACAGTCTGCCTTTCCAAAGCCTGTAGTCTTTAGTTTGCCTTATAACCTTTTCTTTCTATTCTGGCAGAGCCCCTTTTCTGTGCTGCTGTTTGTAAGCGGTTCTATTTCCAGTGAGCTCTGACTGCAGTATTTGCTTCCCATGTGGGAAATGACAGAGATCAGTCTGTCTACTCCAGAGAGAGTTGTCCAGTACTTAAGCTGCTTTGCATATATTGAGGCCAGTCTGTAGTTCACTGGACAAGTTCAGCTGTTGTGATGGATGTGGGAATCTTCAGCAGCAAAATCTCTACATGTTTGTTTCCACAGGTGATGGGTTTTCTTTGATGGTAAACCTAATGTCACTGATTCACAGTGCCTCTCTGATGCAGGGGGCATCAGAGATTACATGCAATTCACTCATGCTTTATCAAAGTTTATTGCCATTGGACCCCCGTTATCTGTTTTTTTCAAGGGAGAGAGTTATTTTGTTAGCACTTCAGCTTGCAAGAACTCAGAACCAAGCAACACATGAAGTACTGATTTAATCCATGTTTTCTAAGTCAATATGCTATTCATTTAGCATAATTTTTAAAACATAACTATATTTTTCTTGAATAAATTATCAAATGCAGTTGCCACAAACTAGCATTCCTTTACCATAGGACATGTTTGCTGCCTCTGCAGTAAGCAAACATGTGTTTGCCTTCATAGGAGAATCCCACCAAGGAAATACAGGGCACAGCAGGCTTAGGCTCTGTTTCTGTCTTCTGCTAGCTTCTGTGTTCAGAAACTTTCTGTGGAAGGCTTCATTGCCCCTGAGCAATTTGTAGCATCTTATCCATTTTCCACTGGCAGCTACATGTAAAGACAATGCTGACAATATGGTAAAGAATTTGGAAAAGCAGCAGTGAAGAGCTGATCAGAAACGTGAAAATGCACACACTCAGACCAACTTTAAAAACAACTCATTTATTTGCATAGATAGAAATTCTTATACTTAAAATATGCATTTAAAGCCACAGGCAGTGTAGACATATCCCTATTCCAGACTGCAGTATGTTTTTGAAAAGTAACTCATACAAAATATTATTTATTTAAGCAACCTTGAAAGCAGCATCTAATTGCTTGTCATTTGACAGAGCTTACAGTAGAGCAGAATGTGACATCCTTACTCATGATGAGTGGTACTTTATTCCACAATTATTCCCATTCTTTCTACTGACAGAAAAAAAAAAAAAAAAAGTGTAGCAAGTCTAAAGCTATCATCAACTGGGAAAAAAATATAGCTTTTACTCAAAGGCAGCTTTATATCTACTCTTATCAAAAAGCGGGAGTTTACTAGGAACACTTCAGGTAACATTTGAGTAGATTTGGAAGAGAGAAAGGTTGTCTGCTGCTCTCCTATTGCATTTAAGCAAAATTTCATTATAAATCTTGAAAGGCAGAGGGTTATTGATACCTCTGTTTAGTTTCATTTTGTTGTAGCTTGAACTTTGAAGTCAGGCAGTGTTTTAAAACAGCCATTAATATTGAGCAGAATATTACTGACTTCTTAAAAAGTTAGAAATTGTAATTATTGCTGCTACTACATTATGGTCAGCTAGTTCTCATTTTGCTGATTATCTGGGAATTAGGGTTTGTCAAATTGCAGGTTGCTTTACTAGTACGAGTTAATCATACACATGCATACATACAGGTATATCTGCCCAGCTATCTTTTTGCTAAAGGATGCCTGGAGTCCATGTAGTGCTGAGCTACAGACTGTTGCTATACTGCACCGAATAGCACCGCTTTTCTTCAGTGTCTCCAAGAAGGCTAAGTTGTGAAGTGCTGCGTGTATATAAGCCTACTAAAATTCACTGAATCACAGAAAACAGGATAAGAAAGGACCTCAAGAGTTACCTAGTTTGTAATTGTGCCCCTGGCAAGATTGTTTCTAACCATATTTTAGTGTATCACTTGCTAGAAAGCTGCTCAAAGTCTAACCCAAACCTCTCTTGCTCTGTTCATGTAGAACAGACATGTTGAATCCTTTGCAGCATGTTTTACATATTTATCACATCTCCTCCATTTTCCCTTCTCTGCACTAACCAACTTCCATTGCTGGATAAGTTTTCTAGGGCATGGATTATTCCCTTTGCTTTTTCTGGCCTTTCAGCAGCTGATCCAAATCTGTGCTGAAGTCAAATGCCCAGGCTGAATTTACTATCATTGCTGCTGGATGAAGTGAAAAGATAATTTCAAAACCCTTTATATATGTCTCAGGATTATGTTTGCTTTTTTGCTTATTAAAAACTGTATTGGTGACTTTGCTGCCACTGAGCACACATTTGATTTGTAGCTCAGAAGATAATTGCCATTGTCAGTGAAGGTTGCCCCACTTTAGAAAGTTAATGCAGCAATTAAATTAGCTAAAAGTTTTTATTGCTGTCATCTGGCCAGCAGAACGATGTATCTTTTTTAGAATAGAAATCCATAGAAATTAAAGGTCATGCTCAAAACAAGATTATAGTATCATAATCTCATTACTTGAATTGGGAGGGGGATGTTGAGATAAAAAAGAGGGAAAAACTGAATGAGGTATGCACCAAAATTGATGTTTGTTACACAGCAAATGCAAAAGGAAGAAATTAGAAGAGGCATGCCTGATTTGAGCATCAAAACAGTGGAAATAGCATTTCATTTCTATTTTTATTTCAAAACACATCTGAGAAAAGGAATAATGTGGATGGAGACAAAAAGAGATTTCTAAGTGCTTTTCTTTTCAAAATTTGTCCTAGTGAGAGATGGATGGCAGGGGATTTTATGCTCCAAACAGCACTTATAAGTGCTTTTGCTCTTTCAATGCCTTCTCTAGACTGAGATAGGAAGAGGAAAAAACAGACAAAGTGCCCTGACACATCCCTTCTAAGTGATTTTTCTCCCAAAAGTATTCAAAAGACTGATAGAAGACTCTTTTTCATTTGGATATTTATTTTGTTCTGTGACTTGGCAGAAATGAAGTGGGAAAATGAAGGAAAGCTCTAGTGAATTGTTGTTTCCCAAGGTCAGGAGAACAAAAGTCAATTTTTCTCCTCATTTTCTTTTTGTTTGCGTTTTTTTTTTTTTTATTATTTGATAGAGGTGCAGTAAGGCTTCTTTTGAGGAGCTAAGGTAAAAGTAAAATGGAGTTATTTTCCTCCTGGTTTGTAACAGCAGTACTGAAAAAGGTACAAGGGTAGGCTCTTATTTTCATCATAGAACAAAGCTCTGGGTTTGTGATTAAACCAGAAATAATCTAGTAGTATAAGGAAAAAAAAAAAAAAAGAAAGAAACAAACCTGAAATAAAAAAGAAGCTCCCCCCAAAAAAGAAAAAAAAAAGCAACAGCGCAACAACAGCAGAAAAAAACCCCAAAACCCCAAAAAAAACAGCTGACCTAAAAAATTTTTTAGCATCAGAACCTTAAACTGACATGACTTCTTGTGGCATCACCCGGAAGTATTGTGCAGAGACAATATCCTCCAACCTGAAGGTAATCAGACATAGAAAATCTCCCCAACTCTGAAGAACTTGCCTCTTCTTCTACTTCTTTTAAGAAAAGCTGTTCACACTGTTCTAGAAGATGACCTAACCTGCATGGGCTGTCATTGGACAATGTGATTACACTGTAGCTGTGCCTTTTTAAAACCACACATCATTCCTTCATGAATCTGGAAAAAAATAAAATTACTTACTATACCATCCTTTTCAA
This sequence comes from Psilopsiagon aurifrons, assembly GCA_025447955.1. Classification (NCBI taxonomy): domain Eukaryota; kingdom Metazoa; phylum Chordata; class Aves; order Psittaciformes; family Psittacidae; genus Psilopsiagon; species Psilopsiagon aurifrons. The sequence goes on along the minus strand of JAOEHY010016703.1, from coordinate 15,755 downwards.
TTCATAATCAGGCAATAAAATTTTGGCACTGCTATGGAATAAATGGATGGCATGTATATTCCTAGTCCAAGCACTCCATACAGTAGTCACTACCTGGTTTTCCCACCAGGCGTCTTCAGAAATTAAGCTTCTGTTGAGCTGTTCCTATTTACAGGTGAAGCTAGATCATTCTTTAGCTGCAGCCAAGACTAGGAATAGTTGGATTCCTCTCTTTGCTTCTCCCTTCAAGACAGTCGAAGATTCTATGTTCCCGACTACTATGTAAGAATACAAGCCCAGCATTTGGGCTCTGAATTCCCCTGTATCGTATCAAATGAGTTGTCCCTGGAGAAACCGTAGAATACTTCACAGTAAGAAAAACACACAGTCTGTTATAAGATGGGAGTAGTAAAAATACTGAAATAAAGACTCATGTCCTAAAGTTGAAGCGTTCATAAGTTTCTGTGTTGAGCAGTGAAGTTCTGGCATGCAAATAAAAAATGCACTGAAGATTGAAATTCAGGTTGACATATTTACAGATATAAACATGTTTTCCTTTGACACCAAGGTCAAACTAGATGTCTCATTAATCACGTGATGTGATCCACTTTGCATCTTGAATACCTCTGTGAGACTTGGAAATGCCTTTAGAACTGTGCTCCTGAGCTCCAGTATCAGCAGGTCTCCCTTGTTTGCCTATGTCAGCTGTTACATTTCACACAGTGCTCTAAATACAAATCAGTATTCACACCAGAGGCTCAAACCAGTCATAATTTACCACCTTCCCCTCCAACCCCAGCCATCCAAAGAAAATACTATCAGAAGACATGTAAAACAAACTGACAAAAATATTCACCATAATATTTTTTTCATCCTAAAGATTCTGAAGAAAACAAGAAGTCTCAGCACCACAGGGAAGTTTATCCTTTAAGATAGCTGGTAATGTAACACAAAATAAAAACAAGGGACAAACAATCAATTTTTGCTTGGTGTCAGGGAGGCAGAAATAAGATCCAAAAGGATCGCTGACCAGTCCCTTCTCTGACCTCATCTGCTGGATTCAATTGTTTTGCAGCACAGTCTCACTCCTGGATCTCTGTGAGATGAAGGTTTCAGTTTGACATCACAGGAAAATCCTAGCCTAGGTGTCATGTGGAACTTCAGCAACCAAAGAAATGTTCCAGTCTAAAAGGTTGAAACTGGAAAACTAAGGCTGAATATGTGCTGAGTAGTGGGGATTGTCAGGATTTGCATTTTTTTGATTTGTCACCAAAGGATCACCTGCATAGAATCATAGAATCATAGAACAGTTTGGGTTGGAAAGGACCTTAAGATCATCCAGTTCCAACCCACCAGCCATGGGCAGGGACACCTCCCACTAAACTATGCCACACAAGGATCTGTCCAGCCTGGCCTTGAACACCACCAGGGATGGAGCATTCACAACTTCCCTGGGCAGCCCATTCCAGTGCCTCACCACCCTTACAGTTAAGAATTTCTTCCTCATATTCAATCATGCCTTTTTAGATTTGGCCATGCATATATCAGCATTTGTGAGATGATGAGGCAATGCTCATAAGGTCATGGAGGCATCTACAAAGCTCATCTTGACACTCAAATGCAGACCAGAATGTTATCAAGCTCTTGTCTGAGATCTGTTTTTCTGCATTCTTTATGGGAAAAAAACCCCAAACAAACGAACAAACTGGAAAGAATTGACTGCTGACAAAGACCCTGAAATATTTAGCCCGTAGTCTCATGTTTGCATGCTGCATACAAGCCAAAGAGCTTGTATCATATCCAATACTGTTTGTGGAACAGTATTAAGTACCTGACTGTAGCTTTAGTTGTGAGTGATAGGAAGAATAGTTATTCTTCCTATAGATACAATTCCCATCGAGAATTCCAAATTCTCTATTTGGAATGTCATGGTACAGACAGTTATTATTAAGTTTTATGTATTTCTAGTTGTGGGGCTCTTGTTCGAAAGTACGTAGCTAATCCCAGTCAGGTAGCAGATCCCAAGTCAAATTGTCTCATGAGTAAAGAAAGACAGTTTAGAAGGCAGGAGTCATTAGTTATGAAACTTCATTTCTTTTTGCTGTCTTCCCTTCTTTACCTCTGTAAAATATTGGTATGGGTTATAATTTCTGACAGTGATCTTGATTGTAGCATGTAAGTAATATCCAACAGCTGAAACAGATGGTGTAGTATTGTGATGGGGCCCATCATACAGTGACAAGATTGTAAGGTGCAGCTGAAAGAGTGTATAATTTGGTCTGAATGAGAATCTTGAATCTGAACACTCCTAAAATTAGAGAAGATTCAAATCTGAACACAGACTTCACAGCATCACCCCAGTTCTGAATTTCAGCCATGATTGTTCGAGTGGGGGAGGCTGAGGAGCAGCTTGTGATCATAGAGATATGGATGAGAAGGAAACCCTTTCTTAGCAGGCAAACACATGGGTTTTAATCCTGCCAGAAGATGGTTTTGTCTCATGCTGCTTCATGGCAGATCCTGCCTCTCCGATTTTGGAGTGCTTTCCATCTCTGGCATTAGTGATGACTGCCATCAGACACCTGTGGTCTCACTGTGATGGCTCATTGATTATACATGCAAATGAGAGAAAAAGTCTTGCAAACCTTTGATCATTGTCCTGAAGTAGAATGTGATTTAGACATAAAATTTTATTCAAGTCTTTTAGAATCATGGACTGGGTGTTGCTTTCTCCTTAACAAGTTTCAGAGTGTTTGAAAACTGGGGAAACTTTCCTTGCATGTCTATGATTTGTTAGTTTGGGGCTCTTTCATAGACCTTTTTTCCAAAAGAGTTGCTTTGATTTTTTCTTTCTTTTTTTTTCTTTTTTTTTTTTTCCCCTTAGAGTTTTTCCAGCTGCTGATAGTGTTCAAAATTGCTCTCTGCTACTTGGGATCAAAACATTTTTGGCAGCAAAATCTAACACAGCATCAACGGTTTTAATTGTTTCAGCAATAAATGGGAAATAAATGAATAATTTTGGAAAATAATTAAATTATTGGATAGTCAGGACTCTGGAATTAATTCATGAGGTGTATTGGTTGTCTGCACAGTTGATTACATTTTGATGTGAAATGCTTGTATGTGGAAGTAAACAGCAATGTGCTCATTACTTACCGTATCTGGGTTGCCCAAACAGCAACGTCAAATGGTTTGTGGGTAAAAGGGTGCTATGGGAATATCAAGGCCCAGCAAGTTATCAGCCATGCTCTTTACATGTAACTTATTCATCAACAGGTAAGAATAAGAAATGGTTTGTGTCTGGTCAGGTATCCATGAGCAGCAGCCATATGCTTCTCCCTTTCCAAATGTACTCTGAATAAGAATGAAAACATGCTACTTGTTTTGCCCATTAGATAACATTATCTCCGTGGAATGCCAATTCATATCTGCTTGTGCTGTGTGTGGTTCTCACATATGGGATTTTAATAACCTTCATGCTGTGCTATGAATTCATAAACAGAGCTGATAGAGGAAAAGCACCACAAGACTTTATTTTTTAATTACTGCTCTTTTGAAAAACAGGGTCTGCAGGATTTTTGCAAGGATCTTGTGACAGAACTAGCAATGGTTTTACTGCTACAGTTCCAAGGGGAGGGGATAAGTGCAGTATTCACTTGTGATACACTTTTTCAGAACTTATTTTTATCTTCCTACGTTTTGTAGCCCCTGTAATTCTACTGTATTATAGTCGGGGCTTTGAAGGTCTGATTATCTGGGAGTTTTCCTCATTTTTCCAGGATTTGATGTGCATGTGATTTCTTGCAACATACCTTTTCTCCTCCTCCCCTCTGTCACAACCTTTGAAGCTACAGCTTACTGCTTAGTGGTCACTAGCACATGACAGCAGTCTTGACCTCTGTTTTGGAAAAGATTTATTAATTCTGGATCAGTGTCTTTTTTCTTTCTTTTTACTCATCTCATAACCCTAGGGTCTGTCAGAGCTGCTACTTCTGCCTCTCAGCCATGTTCCAGTACTGATGGGGGCACCAGTGTTAGCAGAGATAAAAGTAGTAACAAGAACTCATAGATTGGTCTCCAGGCATGACATGGTATAAATCGCCTTGTTTTCATTGCTTATTCATTAACAGGCTTTAGAAAGAAGAGCTATTAGGAGGACTGAACTAAAATTTACAGTCTCTACAAATATCCTATGAGGTAATGAACCTAAACTGTTTGAAACAGCTAGTTTAGCAGCCCTGGACCTAGTTCACATATGCCAGAAAGGAAATTGCACTGTTGCCTGCCCATAACCTGTGCTACGCTGGCTGGAGTGCACTTGTGGCTATGACCTTAGGTCAATTGGGATTCCAGTCTTGTAACTGTACCTAATAATATTTTATCAGGAATAATATTTATTAGGTGCAGGTTCTGTGCAGGATTGTGATATGACATGCAGATCAAATATTAGCATCCCATTTTAATTTTAGGAATGTTTCTTTCTCCTGCTGTATTTTATATGTGATTTTGTGTATGACAGATAGTAGAAAGAAGAAGAACAGACAAGCAAAGGAGTATTTTTTCATGAATCACCCAACTTCCAATCTTTTTCTGTTATTTGTTTGGATTTTGAGGGGGTTTGGTTGTTGGGGGTTTTCTGATGTTGGTTTCTTGTTTTGTTTTCCCATAGTGATGAATAGTCCTCACTATTAAAAATGTGTTGTCTTTTTCACTAAAATTGTTTCTAAAGTGATAGAATTATTGAGAAAAAAAAAAAAAAAAAAAAAAAAAAGCAAAAAACCCCAAAACCAAAGGCTGGAAAGAACTTCTGGAATTCAGTTTATCCAACACCATCTATAAATTGGACTAACATCAAGTTTAAGGCAGGTCTGTGCCATGCTAACCTTTGCAAATCTCTAGGGATGGAGGCTCTTCTGGGAAAGAATCTTCTGTATGATGGGGTAGCTGAACACACACGCACACACACACACACATATTTCTTCATACTGCATCTATAATTCTGCAAGAGTGTGACTCAGAGAGAGGAGATGCCAAAGCTTTCACATTTGCTTTGTAAATATTTTCTTAGAATGAAATTAATATATCATCCAAACTCTTTGTATGTATATATCTAGCTGGTTTTAGTTTTGCTAATACATATATATATATGCATTTAATTATTTTAAGTCACTAAGCAGACAAGAGAACATAGAACTGACATGACTACAGAAAAGTTTTACAATATATGCTGTTCATGGAAATGAAGAAATGCTATTTCTATGCAAGCCAAGGTTTATTGCTGTCCTCTGGGCTTTTCACTCAACATCAGCTGCAGCCTGGATGGGCATTTCTTTAGAATGATTATTTTGGAATTAGTTGATGACTTCAGTGAAATATGTACGTATATATATGTTTGGGTTTGCTTTTTACTTAGCTGCATACTATAGTGCTTCAGACCTTTTTTTTAGCTTGGAGGTGGAATTTAGCCTCTCCAGTTCCCTATGTGTGACTGTGAGCTCTTGACAGCTAGAGATGCAACAGATCATGGAGTGTGAAGCAGCATTGTTCTGGAAGGAGGAGGAACAGCACTGTATCAGCCACTAAGATGAAAATTAACTGTATCCTAGAGAAACCAGGCACAATCTGTTTGCTGTAGAAAGCAGTTGTCAGTCGTCCATTATCTCGCCTGTTGCTAGGACATCAGCTGACATGTATTTTGCCATATTCATAGATCCAGCAAACCAAAGTGGTCAGCAGGCCGATGCTATCAGAGAGAACCAAGTTTTCCTCCTTATTGCTGTCCCCAAGAAGCTGTTTTGTCAGAACTGTGGTGGATATTGCTGTATCAGTTGGACTTACAGAGCAGCTGATAAGCTTTGGTGTTGACTTTTAAGATTGCTTTTCAAGTTGTCAAATAATAAAGATCCTGCTGTCACTGCAGTCCTTAGAAATGTAAGGAATCACAAGCTTCATTAAGTCAATAGGTTTAAAAAACTCACAAGCCCTCTTCCCATGCCTCCCTCTCAAACCCCTGTGCACTCACAAGCAGGGTTGAAATGTCAAATATGGCTTAAATCATTTCATACCAGAAAGAGCAGGAGGCTAATATGACCTCCAAGGTTTCCATCCCAGAAACAGACTTGGGGGTGCAGAGGGATAATTTCAGTAGTCACCAGGTAAGCCAGAACAGCAGTATACACCCACATACAAAAAGGGAAGACTGTCATCTGGCTTTCTGAGTAGATAGCTTACCTCAAGAAAATACCTTTCATCCTTTTCACAGGTTGAAGCAGGATCATGGCTGAGAGGCCTCTGCTGCTGTCCAGGCAAAGGATTAGCACCGTGGTCCTATAGTCACACAAAATATTTTTTTTCTGAGCTACTTCATTTTATGGTCTCTTGTCTAAATTTATTCTTCAGAGCAGAATATGTCTTGTTGGGCCCAGCCCTGCAGATTGTCTCTCCAAGCTGGACATGTCACATGAGATGTTCCCTTGCTCTTTCTCTTCTCCCTCAGCTGAGCCTGTTTACAGAGAAAAAACTTTTCCATCTATGAACTGAGAATCCAAATTTCTCTTTCCAAAATTCAGACATTAGGGCAAGTTATGGCTCCAATAATGTCAGTGGGAGTTTTGCTTTTGACTGTAATGGAGGCTATGAATAATTTTCCTAGAAAGTCAGCATATAGGTACATTAAAGTGGTATTTTTCTTCTTAAGGTATGTGAAAGACTAAAAATTAATTTCTCTCTTAAAAATTTAAATTATAGTTAGAAGAGCTATATGATTACCCATTTTGGAGGTAGTATTATTTATATCTTGCAACTGTATTGTTGTCAGGCCAGACTGTTTTCATGGAGATAAGATTAATAGGATTTATTATTTTCAATTTTTAATAAGATTTTGTTTTGCAATTGCTTCTAGCATGCTTCACCTCATAATGTACCACCTCATTTGTGTGTGTGTGTTATTCAGCACCTCCTCAGGCCTCGATCTTGTTCTGAGCTCTGTAGTGATGCTACATGGTCCTGCATGAGGCCCTGTTGACTTCAGTGAGATTTGGCAAAGGCCACTGTGCTCAGGGGCTTTTCTTTAGCAAAAGCTTCAAAGTGAGGGAGAAATTGGGCTGGTGTGGATGTGGTAGTAGCAGAAATTACATTGCAAAGCTCCATGAAGAAGGAGAACTGATACAGAATGATCTTTGAATAATTTACAAATCATTTAACCCAGTAAATCCCACTTGAGAGTGCTTATAAAGTTATTAGACATAGTGTTAGTCCATGATACAAACTAGCGCTTGCAATGAAACCTGCACTGATTGAAAATTGGTTAGCAGACATACACACTGAGGCAGTGATGTAAAAGCAATCAAAAGAGAGTATATGTATGATGACTTTTTCATTTGAAATAGACCTTTAACTTCAGTGCTTTTAAACATGCAGTTATGCTTCAAGCGCTTTCATTAGCAACTTAAAAGACCTTAAAATAAATCTTCCTAATTATTTAAGCAGAACTTTCCAATCCAGTTTAAATTTCTCTCCTAGCACCCAGTACCATTGTTTTTTAAAATTCAGGTATCTGGAAAATGTTTATTTAACCTTGTGTCTGCCTGCAACTGAAATGATTTAAATATCTAAAAATAAAATATTTAAAAAAAAAAAAAAAAATTTGGACTAAGACCTTAAAACAAAGTTTTAACCTCAAATGACATTTTTACAGAAGATTTTAAGCATTTTTAAAGCTGACAGTCATAAAGTAGTACAGCAAACATTCCCAAAATGCCAGTAAAGGGAAAAGAAATAAATGTGGCCAGAAGCAAGTATGTATTCTCTTTTAGATAAGACATCCTGCAATTAAAAATACTGGACTCAGAAATCTTCTTAAGGCTTATTTTGTCAAATGAAAAATGTTACTGGTTTTAATGCTGTTGTAATAAACCTTATTGTTATGCCTGGCATGGATATTTCTTTTTCTAATTTCAGAAAAATGACTAATTAGCATTTTAGCTTATCACTTTCCTTCCATGCATACAAATAATTTGAGAGATAGACCACCAAGAGAGACAAAATTAAATAATAGGTCTAGACAGCATGGAACAGAAATAAATTAGGGGTTAGGTTTTCCAGCCCATTATGTGGATTTTCACGGGGGAAAAAAAAGGAACTACAAGGTAGTTTTTCTAACAGTTTTTTGTTGCTTACCTTGATACAATGTTCCCATATCAGATCCCAAATAAATTGACCTGAAATAAGATGTGAATGTCATATTAGAAGTCCCATAATGTATTTGTGAGTCTAAATTTTTCAAATGTATCTAGATTAAAGGCCTAACAAGCATTCCTGCTCTGTGATTCACCAAATAAGTTCCTAGATAATGGCCTATGATTAATGGTGAGTGCTGATAATAGGAGGTTATTAGAGAAAGCAAACTTGGAACAAATCTGCTGTATACATTATATACTTTACTGCCATCTGTGGGTATTTATAATAAATACAAATTAAAATCAGTAGTTACAAGGTAATCAACATTTTGCATATGTGACAAAGAATTCCTTAGGCATAGTCTTATAGTAGGCAACTTCATAGTGAAGAATTCTCATTTGGTGTTTTTGTACAGATACTATTATTTGCAATGAAAAAAAAAACCTTTTGTGGAGAGAGAGTCCTTTTGGCCTTGGTTGCTTTCAAGGATGTTATTCTAAAGTCCACTCTGTAAGGAAGTTTTATGTTTTAGATGTGCTCTACTGCCATCCACAGTACTGGATGTGAGAAATTGTTTTTGTCCTTTCGTACTGTGATTCATTCACTATTCAGTCCATGTGCTAAAAGCACATTCCCACCTTTTATGTCTCCTTGAATTGTAAGTGACATTTTACCTCCTTGTGCTTTGCATTGTTTGCTGAGCAAATATGCCTGTATAGAGAAGAAATTTTATCTTCCTTATTGCTACATAGGAAAAAAAAAAAAAGAGAGAAAAAGTGCAATAAGAGCAGAGAATTGAAGAAGATAAAGTAACACTAAATATTATGATACCAATAACTTGCTGGATCAAGTGCTGGTAGTAAATGTACTGTTGCAAATACAGTTTCTCAGTAGAGTGACAGAAGGGGTGCCATAGTTAAGATCAGTTAATTGACTTCTGTTTGGAGTTTTTTATGAAGTTTGATGGACAGAATCTGGTTTAAATTATGTTTCTCCAGTAACTTTTGTGCACAAAATTCAAGAGTCATCACATGCTAACAAGGGCAAGTGAGCAACGTGGTGGATTCAAAGATAAATGACTTGTTGGATTCAGCAAGCAGCATTTGGTTGGAAGAATTCCCGGCTTTTGAACTATTACAAAGCCATAATATTTCAAAGCCTGTCTATTTGCGAATGAGTGATAGATGGAATGTCGCAGACATTTTGGTTATTTATGGTCATCAGCTAAAGCACTGGGATGAAATTAGTGCTCTAGAACTAATATAGTGTGTTTGGTTTTCTATTTTGAACAACTGTGAAATTAATATTTTCGTAGGCTCTTTTTCAGACTGAAAGTAATTTAGTGCCTACCTCATGAACTTCCTGTATGGGGTTTGCACGGTTGAGTTTGTCTCCCTCCCATAACAATTAGGCATTCAATCCTCAACTGTGTTTAACATGAACATTTACACATATATTATAGGGCATATTTGTACTTTTATCCTGATATTTTACATACCAAAGAATAGTGGGGTTTTATCCCTCCTCCCCACCCTACTTGAGAAGTGTTAATTGTGTCAGTCTGGAACCATAGACGTCTGCATGTTTACAGATGTCAGGGTTTCTGGTTACCTACAAGACGTAGTTCTATATGCTGGAGTGAATATATCTGTTTCCACCTGTTTTCTGCTTGGGCAGTTGCAGTTTATAGGGCAAAAGCTATTCTTTCTGCCTAATGCTGAGTTATTTGATTTACATATCTGATAAAGCTTTCTTTACAACAAAAATATTAACAAACATCTTTCGGTGTTTTGGTTCTTCTCTTTGCTAGATTTTATTCCCCAACATCCTGGTTTATCTTACTGGCTATATATCGGTATTTTACTTTTTCCCAAATCCTGTTTCCACTTACATGTCTCCCTTCTTAAGACTAAACTATATTCTGCCTTGTCATAGCCTGTTTCATTTCTTCTCTGATATTTTTCTGTCCTCTATTTGGTATCCTGCTTCCGTTTGCTTCCTTCCCTTTTTGTGACACATTCATTTGTGTTAATAAGAGCATGTCCCTTCTGCCATCCTACCTGGGGAGAGGAGGATTTACCATCCACCTGAGATGCAAACTAAAATGCAGCTTCTACTGACTGAGAGCATCCTTCAGGCAATGCCTTAGGCCACAACTTTCTTCCAGTGCTCAAATTCCCACAGGGCTGTTGACCATCAGTCTGTCAGTGCTGGTCTGCTGGGTCTTTCTCTTGTACTTGAAACACTGAATCAGGCAACTTACTTCCTTCGTTAACCCTCCATGTAGAGACACAAAAATTTCTCCTGTTATTTATTTCCTCTCCACCACCTTTCTGTTTTTGCATCTGTTTTACCAATAGAGCTATCAGGAATCTTTCAATAGTTTATGATTCCAGAAGAAAATACTAGTGTAGACTTATTTAAAAGGTGTCACTTTTAATGAAGTTTCAGCTGGAAATCAGGAAAATAAAAAAAGAGAAAATGGAAGGGAATGTTAATGTGAACTATCATGCTTTAATCTTTTCATAATACAGAAAAATGTTCAAATGAAGGAGAATTTTAATTCCATTTTAGAAAACTATTTAAATATGATTTTTAATAAATAGGAAGTTAAAATATTTTGATCAAGCTGGGCCTGGTTTTACTCAAATTTTGTTCTATGGGACTATTGAAGGGGAAATTATTTTTGACTTTTAAATTTCTGCTTCATATTAGAATAGAGGAAAATGCATTAAAACGACCTGGTTTTCTTCTTTATAAGTCAGACACTTGACTCTTGCTACTCAAGAGTTTTCTCATATCTATTTGAGGCATTTATTTTCCAGCTCTCAGTGTCATGAGATGTACTTGATTCTTGCCTTGTTTCAAAGCTGTCCATATTGTTCCCAATAGCAGCAGCAAAATCAACAACATGCTGGTGAGCATTTGCTCTGCTATATCTTGAACGAGTTACGAGCTGGCATGATGTTACTGGAGCTGTCTTGAAAGTGAGAAAGATGACACCGCATCACTTTGCACTGTGGTTCATGTTCAGAAGGGTTGGGTTTGTAGGGTTTTTTTCCTTTCCATGAGAAAGCAAGCTGAAATGTTTCAAAAACACACTTACCAAATTAAAGTTTAGATGGTGCTGAAGAGTCTGGCACGCAAGCTTCAACCTCTGCCCAAAGTCCATGCTTCCTTCCCTTTTCTGTCTCTTTGCCAGTGACATCAGGAATCCACAACACACTTATTAAAGCAGAGGGCTGATACAGCCCTTCTAGGGAGCTGTAACGTGAACTGCAAATCAAGAATAGCAGTTCTGTAACAACTGGGTCAATTTATATAGAAAGAATTGCAGTGATGGTTATTTATTCAGTCTCTTACTGCAAGAGTAGTCCCATTACATGGCTCCTATGCATTCCCTTCCAGTTCATTCAATTTAAATAAAACCTTTCTGCTAGTACTTATGTATATATCAGTGACAGTCATCTAAATAAAATATCCCAGGCACTTGAGTCTCAAGAGCAGTCTTATGAAGAGGCAGATCATATTCTATTTACTTGTAAATGTGATGCATGTTGACGTAGGGCTTATTTTAAAATAATGTCAAAATGTTACAATCTTTATGAAATTTTAACATTAATTTTTATGAAGACAGAGATGTTTGTTGGGATGTGATGCTGTGTGCTAGGACCAAAATCAACTGCTGAGGACTAGAAAAACACGACACTACCACAGGAGGGAAGGGAGAGCTACCACAGACAGGTAATCAGACCTGTGGGTTTTACCATTTTTACTTTTATCACTTGATGTTAGTTATATAATGTGATTTATATACAGTGCTTCTGAGTGCTCTATTAAATTGATAGCTCTTGCTGGGTGAACACACAAGTACTGCATTTCTTTTCTTTAAATGTGCTGAATTTTGTCTTAGAGAAGCCTGGCAAGTCTTTCCTCCCAGTTAGAGGTCTGAAGAAAGTGTGTAAGTGTAGATAAATCCAGCTTGGTTGATCATCACTGATACACAGAAAAAATTAAAATACATTTTATGCTTGTAAAGTAGAGAAAAGCAATAAAAACAATGCCAGACGGTTAATGCCTCTCTTGTACCTTTCATTTCAAAGACCTCAAAAGAACATCAAGAAGAATAAAGGCCCAATCTATTCCCCATTGGCATCATTATAAATGTTGTATCCTCTAAAACTCTAAAGATATCCAAGAAGAGTAGAAGGATAAATGGCACCGAAATAAAGAAAGTCTCTCTGGAGCTTTGTTCAATCAGCTTTGTTAGAATTCACTCAAATAAGATGATTATAAGAAAAGATCTCGTTTGTTTCAACGTTAAAGGAGCAAATTAGTATGTGGCAAGCTGCTAATAATTGCCTCATTATGTAGTGAATGGACATTGAGTCCAATTTACAAAATTTCAGTCAAAAAGTAACAATTGGGAAAGTTTAATCTGAATTTTCTAACTATCTGTATGATTAGTTGTGGGATTCACAGAGCAAAACAGAGTTAGCGGTTGGACTGAGCTCTCCAGAGTACCACCAGCCTATAGTGCTAAGAAGTCACAAGAGAAATTCAGCTTCTCATCAGTGTAAATTATATCTGCTTAGGTCCGAAGCCAGGTTCGGTCCAACTGAAGAGTGAATCTGTCAGTCTGTGCTAAGAAAGGAGCTTAGCATGTGACTGGTATGTCAAGGCATGATTTTGTTGGGCTCCACTGACTTGTTGTGGTTTAAGCCACTGAACCCAGGACACTTGTGCTGAAGTCTTAGCCAAGAGATTAACAGATATAGCCTAAGATCACCTCCTCTTGGGACTTCAGCAGATCCACAGGTCTGTGGTAGGGAAACCTGGCAATCTGTGCCACTGGAAAACCCACTCATACACATTGTCCTGTAACTGGAATTTCAGTCTTTTGGTGGAGACATTTGATGTGGTGGAGGAGTTGTTTCAAAGTGTAAAGTAACCAGTTTTCAAAGATCTAAATCCTCTGTTGGAGAGAATCATGTTTTGTGACCTATTTCTAGTTAGATTTGCTTGTGACCTTTTCTAATTCTGGCTGGTTTTGTTATTTAATGATTTGACCTTTGATTCTGTGAAGCCACTTCAGTGCTAAATGCAAAGATTTAATAACTAGAACTGTTTGATAAGTGACCTTTATTACACAGCTATTTCTCTTTGCTAGAGAGACAGCACTGTTTTGCAAGTTCTAATTCACAATTTTAATTATCTTTTCTATTGTCTGTAAGCTTGCACAGGAAATGGAAAGGTCAGACATTTCATTTTCTTTACTGATTAAAATATAAGTGCTCCTCAACAGCTACAATGTATCATTGAGGGAAAAGATGGGACAATTTGTCAGAATCATGCCCAGATGCTCTGCTGAGGACTTCTACATCCTTCTGGTCAGCGGCAAAATGAATAATTTTCTAGAAGCAATAACAGCTTAGCCCCGGTGGTATGTAGAGGTGAAATACATGTCTAAATACATGAAAAAGGAAGTAGAGGTGAATGGTTCTTTACATGTTTTTCTTTAACTCATATGTCTACAATGCAAATGAATTAAGATCTTGTGAAAGTGTCGTGGTTTAAGCCCAGCTGGTAACTCAGAGCCACGCACCTGCTTGCTAACTCCCCCCTACCTTTTTCCTCCCCATCTCAGTCCAGAGATCATAAATTTGTAACAGCACAGCTTTTTCTGTATGGTTTCTGTATCAATCCCGTCGCTGCTGGACCATCTCTACAGGTGGGAGGGCAGCCTGGACTGCATGACAGATGTGTTTTTGGTTTCTTTGATAAGGCTCATGATGCGTTAGTGTCACATCAATTGCTATCCTGGTGTTTGTGGTGTGGACATCTGTAAACAGTTACTGTGAGTTGTGAAACAGATCACCAAGAAGGCACATTTTCTCTAATTCTCTGAAATTTCATCTCCCTGTATTACAGTTTCTGTGTTTAAGAATTGCCTCTCTGCTTCTGTTCATCCTTAATACAAACAATGTAGCAAGTTAAATGGAAAAGCAGCAGTTTCTCATGCAGGTTAGGGTTATTATCATGGGCAACCTTACAACCAAAAATCTGCGTATGGGCTGTGGGTTCCAAGAGTATGGAGTGAGAGGAGACAACAGCACATCACTCCAACTCCTCAAGAGTCATAGGGAGCTGTCAGCTGTGTCTTAGTTCAGCAGCAGAAGCAACAGCCATAACTGAGCAGGTGCTTCCCAATTCCAGCCACTTGGGAACCCAAATCCCTATGCCTGAATAGGTCCTGTGGGAGCCATCTGGCAGGAGAGCTACATTTGAGCAGCTTTTGAATCTTAACATGATGGACAACCGTTTCTGAGTTATGATGTAGTAACAAACAGGAATGTCATGTTAAGTGAGGAAAATGAGAAAGCTATTGTATGTGGATTACTGAAACTGCCCCTTTTATCCGTGACACTTTTATAAACACTTACAAACACCACAACCTGCCAGCTTGTCTCCGTATGGGGGTTCAGTGAATGAATGTTGATGTGTGGATATGATGCAAAAAAGACACTGAAGTCAGTGGATGATTCTGTCACCAGTGGAATGTCTGTTATAGGTGTCAGTCAGTCTCCTAAATCTCTCTGGGATCTCTGTTGGGAAATATGAGTATGAGGACATGTACAATTTCTCTACATTGTAAAAACTATTTATTTTGAGACAGGGCTGGGAGGGGTTAAGCTTCTGCTTCTATTGAAGAAGAGCAGATTATATGTTGACCTAGTGCAGGCATTCAATATTATGAAAGTGCATTATAAATTGGAACAAGATAAATGAATCACAACAAAAGAGTTAGAAAGCCAGGGGACACAATTGCAGGAGTGAGTGTACTCAGTTTATTCAAGCAGAACAGTTACACTCAGTGAATAGAGAATGTGCAATGCATTTCTAACTAGGGTCAGAAAATCAAACAATTCCAAATTTAAGAGAGGAGCTCCATTTTAATGATGAAGAAGGAATACTGTGGGTAGAGAAAAACAAACAAACAAGCAAACAAAACAAAAACAAAACCAAAAGCACACAATCAAACCCAAAACCCAAACCAACACTGATGTTCAGACAAATTTAAATGGGACTGGGTTCTTTATCAAATGGACTTTTCCTGTCTAGCAGTTTCATATTCAACATTTGTTAGTTTGAAAGTTCACCCTGAAAGGCATAAATTAATCTACTGGGACTTTAGCAGTTCAGTTGTGAGCAGTTAGGATGTGAGTTATGCTTATGGATTTGCTTAGGTCACACAGCCATATCCCCATAATGTATCTTAGAGAGGATTTCTGTAACTAAGCAGTAAACAGAAAGACTGTTGTGTTCAGCTGCATCTCCTGAGATTTCATCCCTGCTGTCAGAAAGCTATGCAGGACAGCTCCCTAAACTTCAACAGCTATAAAAAAAATGCATGGTTCTCTGTAAAGGAAACATTGCCAATGCTTTTGCATGCAGTCATTGAATCATAGAATCATAGAATAGTTAGGGTTGGAAAGAACCTTAAGATCATTCAGTTCCAATCCCCCTGCCATGGGCAGGGACACCTCACACTAAACCATGTCACCCAAGGCTCTGTCCAACCTGGCCTTGAACACCAC
>JAOEHY010016701.1:0-13453 GCA_025447955.1 Psilopsiagon aurifrons | reverse complement strand
GGGTTGGAGCAATCCCAGGCACAGCTACAGATTGGGCAGAGAAGAGATTCAGAGCAGCCCTGCGGAGAAGGACTTGGAGGTGTTGGTAGATGAGAAAATGGCCATGAGCTGGCAGTGTGCGCTTGCAGCCCAGAAAGCCAATCGTATCCTGGGCTGCATCAAAAGGAGTGTGACCAGCAGGTTGAAGGAGGTGATCCTGCCCCTCTAACTCTGCTCTCGTGAAACCTCACTTGGAGTATTGTGTGCAGTTCTGGTTGGAACAAGTCCGATGGAGGCCCATGAGGATGATGAGGGGACTGGAGTACCTCCCGTATGAAGACAGGATGAGAAAGTTGTGGCTGTTGAGCCTGGAGAAGAGAAGGCTGAGTGGAGACCTCATAACAGCCTTCCAGTATCAGAAGGGGGGCTATAAGGAATGGGCTCTTCATTAGGGACTGTAGTGATAGGAGAAGGGGTAACGGGTTCAAACTTAAACAGGAGAAGTTTAGATTGGATGTGAGGAAGAATATTCTTTACTATAAGAGTGGTGAGGCACTGGAATGGGTTGCCCAGGGAAGCTGTGAACGCTCCATCGCTGGTGGTGTTCAAGGCCAGGTTGGACATAGCCTTGGGTGATATGGTTTAGTGGGAGGTGTCTCTGCCTATGGCAGAGGGGTTGGAACTAGATGATCTTCAGGTCCTTTCCAACCCTAACTATTCTATGATTCTATGACTAATATGCAAGCTGAGTGCCTCACCCCAGGTGTCTCTAGCCATGATCCCTATGACAGCAATGCTTGATTTACTTGAGAATCCCTTATACTGAATAGCTGTGTGTGCCTACCTTTATCTATCTATTTCCTTGGCAGTTTTCTGTCACTTATACCTGCTCTGTCACATCAAACTCCTACCAGCCACCTGCATGCAGGACTGGCTTAAAAATTATCTGATGTGGAGGAAAAATTCATCACACTAAACCATAGGGTTTGGGGAGGAAAAAGTGCAAGAGTTATCTAGGAATGGATCTAGATGAAAGCCATGGAATTTTTAATTAGGATCCGTGATCTAATGCATCACAAAATTCAGTCACATCAACACAAGGAAATTGCTGGAGAGACTGTCCCTTTCAATAGCAACTCATATTTGTGTCAATTTAAACCATTCATTACAGTTATCAGAAACCCTTGGAGTGTTTGTTCTTCAGGAAAAAGATCAATTTCCATGCTTGTTCAATCCATACAATGGGGTCTTGGACCATGAAAGAACTCCAAAGTACTAAAGTAGTTCAAGTAAAGATAATAATAGATCAAAATACCTATTGTGTGAGCATGGGCTGAGTGTTTTAGAAATCTTATTGTCACAAAAAATATACTCTAATTTGAACTTGCTGTAATGATATTTTGCCATAAAATACTATTATATAATTTAAAAAATAATATTCATACCTGGAAAGAGTATTTAACTGGAAGGTATAGTAATATAAAAGTATAGTGATATGACAAGGGAGATGGCTTTAAACTGAAAGAGGGTAGATTTTGATCAGACACTAGTAAGAAATTCTTTACTATGGGGGTGATGAGACACTGGCACAGGTTGCCTGGAGAAATGGTTGCCCCATTCCTGAAGGTGTTCAAGGGCAAGTTGGGTGCAGTGTTGAGCAGCCTGGTCCAGTGGAAGGTGTCCCTGTCCATGGCAGGGGGTTGGAACGGGATGATCTTAAGGTCCCGTCCAACACAAACCGTTTTGTGATTCTATGATGCTACAGCTAGTTTTTTCACTACGGAGGTCTGTGGGCTCTGTCCCTGGTGCTGAATATCATCGTGGCGTTCCCACGGAGACTTAGCGCTTCAAAATGTCTGGAGTGCAACATGGCTGTAAAATGAAATACTTTTGAATATACTTTGACAAATTTGTACACAGATGGAAATGCACCATGGGTGAATACAGGCCTAGTATCAGCCTAAACTGGTGAAACTGACATTCTAAAGCCTACTTTCAGTAAGGGTGTCAATTTGCTTTTCACAAAACGATCATTTTACTGGAATACTGAAATTGAATATTAATTTAACCCACTTCAGAAATCAAACAAGAATTTCTATGCTTTAAAAAAAAAAAAAAACCCACAAAAAACAAACCAACAAACAAAAAAGAAAAAAAAAAAACAAAACAAACAAAAAAACCCCCACAACCCCAAAGATCATATGAACTAATAAAATCTGAAGTGTTAAAAACGAGATAGAAGTGTTTCAAGAGATTTGGAAGTTGTAAGACTATTGCTTTTAATAACATTAACATATAATTCTTAGCTGTGGAATAACCATTTAATAAGAGGAATGCTGGGAAGAAACATGGATTTCAGCTTCAATATAAACACTATTTTCTCTCTCTTGAACTCTGAGAAACTTTTATTCTTTAATATGTTCTGCAATCTTAATCCTTCCACAGTCTATCACTTTCTCACTTTTTTAATTTGTAACAATTACAACTTAATGACAAAATCTCGTTGGCAAAGTTACCTTTGCTTTTTTGCATTGCCTGTGAAGAGTAGTACAATGAAAATGAAAGATGATAGTATCTCACATACACCATAATAAAATGCCACAAGAACTCAAAGACAATAAAAATTAACTGTTGAAATTCACAGGAATTTTCTAAATTTATATTTTCTTATAAACCCTGCATTTTTCAGTGGTACAAACTCTGCCAGTTACACATATGTGAGAAAATAAAGGTTTTTTTTCTATGAAAAATTAAGAAAAGCACTGTGAGAATCACATATTCCAATAAAACTCTCAGAACTGATTCTAAATCTATTAAAGCTCTCCAGCAACAGCTACAAACATGGCTTGTTCTTGGTTTTATTAATCTGTATTAGTAGTAACTACATAGGAATGAAAACAAAAATCCATTGAACAAATCTAATTTTCTGATTTTTTCAAGTGTCTTAAAACTAAGATAGCTGGAAGAATCTTTCTGCTTATTCAACCATGCTGATAGAGCTCATTTCTACCAGAAATTTCTCTTTGCCTCTCAGAGCATGGCTAACAGTCATCTGCATAAAAAATAATCATTCTACTAAATCATGCAAAAAGATTTACCCAGAAGAGATAGAGCAAAAGGTCAAACTCCAGTTTCCACAGTGCATGGGATGTTAAGTCTAAGGAGCAATGCCAGTAGCTATTCTGGCCAACCGACACTGATTTATGCCTGTCCTTTACATGCCTCAAAGAAATAGCTATTTCACATATTTAAAACCCTTACTTTTCCTTTTTTTGTCTTCTCTATCCGCAAATCTACCCCTTACACTTGGGGGGCTGGAGCACCTCCCCTTCGAAGACAGGCTGAGAAAGTTGGGGCCGTTCAGCCTGGAGAAGAGAAGGCTGTGTGGAGACGTCATAGCAGCCTTCCAGTACCTGAAGGGGGCTTATAAGGATGCTGGGGAGGGACTCTTCATTAGGGACTGTAGTAACAGGACAAGGGATAGTAGGTTCAAACTTAAACAGGGTTAGTTTAGATTGGATATGAGGAAGAAATTCTTTACAGTGAGGGTGGTGAGGCACTGGAATGGGTTGCCCAGGGAAGTTGTGAATGCTCCATCCCTGGCAGTGTTCAAGGCTGGGTTGGACATAGCCTTGGGTGGCATGGTTTAGTGGGAGGTGTCCCTGCCCATGGCAGGGGGGTTAGAACTTGATGATTTTGAGATCCTTTCCAATCTGAACTATTCTATGATTCTATGACTCTGTGAAATTTTTTAACTCTCAGACTCTAGACCGAAATCTGTAAATTGCCATGGAAAAAACCAGGTCTGCAGGGTGAACAGGTTCATGGTTCCTTGATGTGTCATTAATTGAAAGTCATAAATTAATCTCAATCAGGATTTATCAGCCTTTATTATTTAGTTCTGGTGCAGTCATAAAGCCTATCATTCTTGCCTTCAAAGCCTGAAAGTCACCTTTGCAAATTACTCATTGAAGTGAAAATGAACTTCTAAATACAAAGCATATTTTTCTCCCTGGTCCAGAATTACTTTAACAGAAATTACCCTTGTGACTACTAAACATCAGCAATCTTTTAATTTTTTACATTTCCTTCATATCTAAAATCTTTGTATCTGAGCTGTATTTCCACCTAAGAAGGAAGATGGCTTTGAAATTTGAAAGATTTCTGAGCATTTTTCTACATAATGAAAACTCTTTGGTCTTGATAATTACTTTAGAAGAAGAGAATATTTTAAAAAATGTTCAAAATATTTTCTAAACGTAAAGCTAGTCATTTCTTGGCTGCCTGGGGCTAACCCTGATGTCACTTTTAAAGACCAAAGGGGAAGAGAGATTTGAAAAGGAAAGCATACAAAAGTGTTTGAAAGGATCTATGCCTTCCATTTTTGCTCTCTGAGACATTAGTATGCCTATAGTCAGAACCATTAATTCGTTAACTGGTGCTTACTTCACAATTCAGTGCACCAAACTGTTGAAATGTTCTGTATTTTTATCATCCTTGGCCGGAAGCAGATCAAGGTAAAGTTATTTTTCCTTAACATATTACAGTCTATTGCTTGAAATTTTGTATAATCTCTCTCAGTGTAGTGTATTTTCATGGTTTGATTATAAAGGTACCATTTTTAGTGCAGATAACTGCTAGGCATACTGTGAGATGCAGAGAAACTTTCTAATGCAAACTCAACCTGGCCAGCATATGTTATTAAACAGAGCAATTCTTCTAGGCATTCCAGCTTTTAAAGACTAGCAAATAAATAAATCATAACTTGAGGTTTGCTTAACAAAACCTCCCCTCTCTCCAAGTGATGATTACCTTTCATCTGACCAATTAAACCACATGACTCAGTAGCAATAAATGGAATGAAAACATATGAATGCAATCTCTCCATTTATAGGTGTCCTGGGAGAACATTATTAGATTTTGTTACTAGCTCTGAGAGCACTACTGCACTTGTTGCTGAGGTATCATTTAATTCATTTGTCCACCTCTTAAAATCTGTCTATCTGAAGTTGTATTTGTTCATTCTGAAATTACTTGCTTGCATTTCCTCTTTTCTTATTGTTCTAGTCATATACATACAGTAGCTTCTTTTGAACACAGTCCGTGTCCTGTGAATATAGAGTGCCTAAAATAGTAGCTTCCTAGTCCTGGCTCGCCTCTTTGAACATTACAAGGAATATTAAAATACTTCTTTAGTCCTGTTCTTTACAGCTTGTTTGGCTAAGAAAATTAGTTTAATGTCCAGCCCTTTCTGAAGTCAGGAATTATTATATCCATTTCAAAATTGAGGAACTGAGATGCAAACATATGTTATGTTCAGGAAGTTACACAAGAAGTTTGCGAGCCTTAGATACTGAATTCTTATTTTCTGAATCAGCACCTGCTCCCTGTTCTGTCATTACTCATATAAATACCTAGCATTTTTCAGGATTCTCCTAAGCTGTTGGCTTGTAGATCTCTTAAGTTCTTAAGGTATATTATATGTCATGCAAAAAAAAGTATTTCCTCGTGCATTAGTTGCTTTCTATGACTCTCCTGTGTTGTTCTGAAAATGACATTATAGCAAGATTAACAAGATTAGGAAGAATGATGCTTTCCTAAACTTCTGTAGTGGCTGCAGATGCTGTGCCTGCTGCATGCTAGAGAATAGAAACATCTAGCACATATATGGGGGGAAAGCTACATCTTTCCCAATAACCTCTGGAACTTGTCACCAATTCTCAGTAAAGTTGTTGTGGGGCTTCTGCAACCAACTGGTGTGCCAGCTAGGCCCACCTCTTGCTCCAGCATCACTGGCATTAGAAAAGAAAGTTTTTATTGACCATTTATTTGATCATCATCTGCTGCTAATGATCTTAAACTTAGAAACCTGTGAAACTGGGCACTGTTAGACTGCTGACTAAACAGGTATCAGTCTCATATGATGATCTGATTTATTGAAAACATAGGTACACAAGATCCTTACGCTTTCTGCATATATATACACAAAGTGTGCATATATATACTCTATATATCATGTGAATATTTTAAGACATCTGTAAGCTGTGATTGTTGTGTACATTTTGCTCAGCTCTTAATTGTGATTGTAGTTATCTGAATGGCAGGAGAGTTGCGACTAGAGGTCAATATTTGGGTACCTACGGAAGGTGGTCAGGGTGGTTTATCCTTTGAGATGTATTTTAATACATTTTTACTAAACATTTGGAATTATTGGGACAAAAGCCATTTGTGTATGGCATTTGTATTGTTTTCGACAAGAGTAGGAGGGGTCTAAGCTATTATTAACATTAATGTTAAAATAATTTTGCTATAGCTGGAAGCTACAATCATTAACATAGAGATTGTTGATCACATATCTTTTTTGTGACATTATTATGTGCATCTTAAAGCAGATATTTTTCAGATAGCACGCTCTGTGGCCTGTTAAAATATCTAACCATCAAAGGCTTCAGTTATTATGAAGTTCTTATACTTTTATGTGATCCTCTACTGAGAGAATTTTGTGTTATTACTGATGATACAGGGAAGACATGGACTTTACACATATCCTCAGGCCCCTCTTTACCCCTTAGAAGTTCTGCAGTTCTGTTTTATAGCATTTGACTGCTTGCCACATTTGCATTTTCTTTCCCAGATTTGAAATTCCACGTGTGTAAGTGTAACCCACAAGTTTTTGAATAAAAAGAAACTGCAGAAACTCTTGCAAGTCTGGCACTGATCTTCCTTAAATGTTAGACCAGATTCTTCTGTTGCAGTTGAGTGTATTGCCTTCCCTAAATTTTGCTTATCACCCTATGAGGCAATCAAATAAAAACAGATTCTCAAGTAAAAGTGGAGTTTATAAGCTGAAAAGCCACCATGTCGGGTCCATGGCTTGTAAATGTGCATTAGTAACTCTGGTACAAAATTTATTACAAGCAATTTTTTAATTCCTCACTCTAGAGACAAAAGGGAGGAAAAAAGACTGGAATCAAAAGTTTATACACTTATATCAGCCAGTCTTGAACTTGAATTAAAGTCAGATCCTTCAGATTTAGCTAAATACTGCGTTAGGTCACTATCAAAGGCTAATACAGGTAAACGGTTGAAGAAATAGATATGACAGCATGTCTTACATTTTGGTGCCTTTAAATACATGTTAATGTTCACAGAAGTGCCTGAGAATTACTACAGAGAATCGTTGTCCGAAAATAATGGTATTAACCAGACAAAATACTTGATGCTAAAACAAGCATTGCTGAAAAGTTACATGTGAGCTATGCACAGGCCTTGCCTTTATATCATAAGAACTGGTACAAGGCCTGCATTCATTCATGTTTAACACTTCAAAATAATTTTTCTCTTTGCAACTAAGATACTTCAACATTTCTGTTTCAGCTGTTTAGTTAAAAGTGACTGAATAGCTTTGTATTTATTCACTCATTACTGAGAGCAAAACTGCACCTGGGGCAGGATTCCCAGACAAATGGATTATCTAAAAATGTCAGGGCTTTTCAAGTTATATTTTTAAATGTAATTTCAGAAATGAACTTTCAGTGATGATTCATTAAAAGTTATACTAATAATTTGGATTGAAACAAGTGCCGGGCTGGCATTGTTATAAATTACTTTTGTCAAAGCAGTCTATTTGTGGTTGTCTTTTGAATGACCTCTTATGATTTTCATATCCGGCAGTTGACTGTTCAGTGGGATCTAGTGAGGCAGAGGAATGAAGGGAGAGAGATTTTGTACCAAGCATGTACACATTTTGATATACGTGGTACGTATCGCATATATCTTTCTTATACTTCCAGGAGAAACAGATTCAACATCTATAACCCACCCTTAACTACAGTGTTATGAGATGATGCTTACATTTGGACTATGACATAAAACCTCCTAAAGAAAACTTCCAACCACTAAGAAAATTTTTTAAGATTCAAATAATAATAATAATAAAAATAAATGCAGCATATAAGAAAGTGAAAGTCCTATCCAAGGACTGATTTGATTTTCAAAATACAATACAGTTGCAAAACAATGTTTCTAAGCAGTTTAAAATCAAGGCACCAGCCTTGGGTTAGCTAAATTAACATAATCCTATGAAAGCAAACCCAATGCTCTAGGGACAATGGACATTTATGTATTAAGAATACATTCCTTCTTAACTTCCACAAGTTTGAAAAATGTAAGTATTAAAATAAAAGAAAGAACAAATCTTTCTTTTTTCCCTTAAAAAACTGTGCTATATGTTCCCATCCACAAAGTCTCTTTGAAATGAAAGGGGGGATTTTCTTGTACAGTGTGATCAGGAGTGTCCCCATGTGCTCCAGTTCTACATTAGGGTTCTACAAAATCAAACAGGGAAAGTAATGCAGCTTCATTCGCAATCTGGGAGCTCATCTCTTTTTCTTAATATACAGAGACTATCTGTACATACAGAATGCATACATCTGAGAATTTATTTCTCTTTGCTGTTATTAATTATAATTCAGGAATTTGGTATTTGTATCTGTCAAGCATGCAGCAAGCTTAACTGAAATTAAAAGCACTACTCACAAATTGACAGAAATGTTTAAGGACTATAGTTTAAGTATGCTAATTTAAATAGGGATATCTGTATGATATTAGAGAAGAGGGACATCAGTTGTATGCAGTTGTCACCACTGCTGCTGCTTTGTGTAGTTATGATTTGGTAGCAGCCATCAGGCTGGATATGTGCTGGCTGCCCTGGAGTCCTCGCATCTGGAACAATGTGTGTGACTGGTGGGACCGAGAATGGGGCTGTCTCTAGACACTACTGAAGAGCTACTGAAAGAAAATACAGAAGCTACCAAAGAGCAAATTATTCATTGTCTCCTACACTCTTTTTTCTTGTTGTGTGGAATAATGTTTGTTCATTAAATCCCACACGACTGAACAAAGCCAGTAGGTTGATTTTAAATTGGTTGGGAACTGTAGTGATCTCTAACCCAAGGCTATGAGTCAATGCATTACACACACTTGCTGACATTGCTCAGCATTTCTACAGACACAATACTCCTCAAACTGACATGCAGGACAAAATATGTTGCCTGAAGCACGTTATTCACTCAATGCTGTTGCCCATGGACCAGGAGATGCTGGAGCCACTGCTCTAATAATTTTTCCCAGGATGGCTAGAGGAATCCTAGGTAAGCAGATGTAAATCTGCACATGCCCAGGAATGCTGTCTAAGGAAAGACTTTGAGCTATGCTTTTTACATAAGCATAGTACATTTTACGTACGTAAAAGAAATTAACATAATGCCAAAAATGCATAGTAGCATTTGACGAATAACACAGTATCAAGATGCAAGTTCAGCATACACAAGTTAGGGGTGCAGTCAGTGTCTGCACTCTGGTATTTACACAGTCCTCTCTTCCCATGGATTTTTAAAGGAAACAGCACATTTCAAACTAAATTCTCTGCTGAATGCACGTAGACATCTGGCTTTAAATTTAATTATTTTAAGAAAAAATCTTTAAAATGGTGATTCAGTAGTCAGTCTGGGTTTGTTGGTTTGTTCACTGCTGCTTGCTTGGAGGAATTTACTACACAGGAACTGGTACATGTGTAGTTCAGAACAAACCGGGATAAAGATGCCTCATAAACTGATGCTTTGTACGTTTTGATTCATTATCTTTACCAGTAGGTGGAGCTGCCACGTTAGGTGCTGCGTTTTTTTCACTTCTGCTCCCCCTCCATTCCTCCACCCTTCACCCCCTCCTTCTCCTAATAAGCTGTTTTCTGATATATGTTGGGTACCATAGAGTGAGACTGAGAACAGGAAGCGGAGGCAGAATCAGGGAGGATTCTGGAAAGGTCTCTCTGTTTTCTTTTTCACTGAGAACATAGAAATTATAAATAGTTAGTAAGGCTTTGTGGATGGAAATCTGGACTATCTCAGGAGGAGACATATATTATCACATTATTTTTGGATGCTTGGCTTTGCAGTGATTTGTCATTCTCTTTCAATCAGGTAAGCTGGCAAAACATTTCATTGTAGGCATAATAAATCTTAGCAATGTGATCTTTCCCACATTTTGGAATCAGATTTTACCCTCTGGTTTGCTGTTAAGGTAAAGCCAAAGATGAAATGGGGAATTCAAAGCCATTTTGTACTGTCTGATTGTGATGATGGTGTGATTTTTTTTTCATTTAAACTCGTTAAATCTGGTATCTGGCCTTGTACTCTTAATGTGATGTTATGATGCAGTAGTCTCACTTGCTAAATCAGATCATTTTATAATCAAGGTATACTAAATTAATTCCTAACATTTTACAGAAGTGACCTTGTTTCTAATAAGAAAAATCTGGTCATAATCAGGCTCAGAAACAGCAGGTCTCATAAGATTCTGATGATCCAGAAATAAAATCCATGTGGTTTGTTTCTGCTATTTTCAATATATATATTGTATTTGAAGAAATTCCCTTATTGGCTGGATTTTGTAGATCTATAAGGAATTTTTTTCTTTCTGTGCCATTTTTTTGCACAGCTGCGTGTCTGTGTGTATGAGAGAATGGGTTCACAAACTGTTAATTAATCAGAGCTCCACACTGATGATACAGTTAAAATTTTGTCTGCAACATTATCGTCTTAATTAATACATGCTTCTTAGTAGGAACTTTTGAAGAAATCAGCACAAGAATTATTATAATTCTTCATGTTATTGTCCATTTATCTACTGTCTCATTCATTGTTATCAGTAATAATTAAAGCTGGCAGTCATTGAAGGTAAAAGGAAAATATCAATTGAAGATCACTTTGATATGTGAATTCTGTTTTCAGTAGTGATTCTACAGGCACACGTTAACATTAAAACTATATGTGTCATCATAGTATCAATTTAGGAATTATTTCCAAGAGAAAACGGTAGAAATAAAAAAATGCCAAAAAAGTAGGGAGTGCACTGTTTAAAAATCACATCTCAATCCATACAAAAAAAAGAGAGCAGGATTGGCTCTCAGGTGGTACTCAGAGTACCAAGTGAGGCCTGTACCTGAAGTAGGTATATTAAACGATAAAGTTTTTAATTTGTATTTTTTACAGTGCCAAATCAATGTGCCTGTGATGTGCTTGTATAACTTCAAAATAATTAATAATAATGATCATGTTTGTTTTTAAATATACCATGTTTGTGCATTCCTAATTGACTTGTCAAGAAAACAGTTTCAGACTTTTTAATTCTAACATTTTAATATTTAATTTTTGCTCTCTTGCACATCTCCATTTTTGAGGAAAGATTGTTAAAGTCTAGAATGTGAGCTGCCGCAGTAATTTGAAGCCTCATAGCACCTGTTAAACAGATATGTTGTTTATTAGGCCTTGATATTTATAGAAGTGATGCTTGTGTTGTTAGCCTATGTTTTTTCCCTCTAATGAGCAGAAGAGCCCATACTGATTTTCTTTGCTGTGCCAATTAAGCTCAGCATTGAAAAGATCTGTTTAGCTAATGCTAGATTCAAGCAGAGGTAAAGACTAACATTTTTGTTGGAGAACATTAAGCAATTACCCTGTGCCCTCTCAGATTCTGTTGGAGTGGTAGTTTGGTCATTTCCATTTATTATCAGGTAACCTGGAATGGGAGGGATGAAGGGAAAGGAGAAAGGGTAGAAAGTATGGGGGTTTAAATCAATATTGTGATGAAACATCATGTGTTTTCACCTCTTTTTCTTCATCAGATAGTATTACATGAGTTAATCTGTACCTTATGAAGGTTAGGCACAGAGATAAATATATTTGCCTTCAGAAGAATAAGGATTTTAGAAGCAAAAAGGATGGTGGGATGTAAGATAGAACTTTCTGACTGATGCTCCGACTGGTCCATTTCCTTCTGCTGCTCACATTCTCAGACCTATACAATTTGTTATGTGTATGCTATGTATCAATTACATTGCTGGACTCCCACAACTTTTCATGGTTCAGAGACTAACTATCAGATAATAGTTCTTTGTAGAAGGCAAGAAAGGTATGACCTTGCTCTCTAAAGCGAAAATCCTGTCTCTTTTTACCCATATGATGATCTTGCCAAAAGATGATAAATTAAAATATTGCTTGAACTCTGCCTGATTATACCTATGAGGGAAATAAATGCAACTTTCTGATATTTTGGTACTTTACTTGTTAAGATATCTATTTGTTGAACTCTGAAAATTACTATTGAAAATAAGTTTCAAGAAGTTACATTTATGAATGCTCCATCCCTGGCGGTGTTCAAGGCTGGGTTGGACGGAGCCTTGGGTGCCATGGTTTAGTGGTAGGTGTCCCTGCCCATGGTAGGGGGGTTGGAACCAGGTGTTCTTAAGGGCCTTTCCAACCCTAACTATTCTATGATTCTATGAAATTCTAGTTAGAAGTTAGAAACTTAACTTTCAGAAGTCTAGTTAGCTTGTTTGCCATTCAGTGGAACTCTTCGTATTTTTTTTTTCCTTATAGCTGCTAATCAGTAATATATACTGTTAAAATTTGCAGGGAATGAAAGGTTTAAAATATCATAATAAAATTGATGCTCACTAGCTCAGACTACTTACAGAATAAATGTACACATTCTGAGCTGTGGCTTTAGTGAGTCTATAAAATCATGGTCAACAACCATAAAATCCATCTAGAGGAAACTGCATCCCCTTCACTGAAAAGCTGCTGATGCTCATTACAGATACACATTACATCTTCGAAGCACATTGCCAGTGGCACCTCTAAGGTTGGTATTAACTGCTCTCCCATAGGACCTTGATATTGGAACAGGTATCTTGCAACCAGTTCATCTGCTTTCATCAAAATTTTATTTATGAACAACTGGAATACCTAGTATATTATTATGATAGTGTTACTGCTTGGTTTTCCTTGTCTTATGACAGAGGGAGTAGGGGTAAGAGCAGCTCAGGCAGGAACTCTATTACTTCAAAATATAAATACAGAGTAGGAGCACCATATGCTCTTGAGTAACTGTAATGTGAGAGTATTACCACTGTAATCCTAAACAGGAGTAAGAAAGTTCCTTAAAGCACAAGCCAACATATCCTAAACATGAAATTTGAAATTATTGCTAAACTTTAAACTGGTCACCAGTCTTGTAAGGTTTTCCTACAAATAAAATACTGTTCACTTGCTCTAACAGCTCAGACAAATCATGGAATCTATTTTCCAGTTACAAATGCAACTAAAATATTAAAATTTAATTCAAGAGCTGAAGCTTCTATGAGGCTCTTTCACATGTAAAAACCTTGAGGAAAAGGTTATTTATGTTCAGTTTAATTACATGTCTATGTCCTGGGTTCAGCAGCAGCAGTAATTTTTCTCTGTTTTTTCAGCGGTGTGGTGCTGTTTTTTTGACTTTCAGCCTGGGAACAGCACTGATAACACCGATGTTTTCAGCTGATGCTCAGTAATGTTTATTCTGACCAAGGACTTTCTGAGTCTCATGCTCTGCCAGGGAGGAAGGGAAGCCGGGAGGAAGCAGAGACAGGACACCT
>JAOEHY010016698.1:0-17785 GCA_025447955.1 Psilopsiagon aurifrons | reverse complement strand
CCTCGGTGCCATGGGTTAGTGGTGGCCTTGGCAGTGCTGGGATCGGTTGGACTGGAGGAGCTGAAAGGGCTTTTCCAACCCGATTAATTCCATCATTCCATGATTCCATTTGCGTGTGCTCTGGAATGGGAGCACAGGCAGGCGCTGGAAAATCTCCTGTCCTTGTGAGGAGTCCTTGAATAATTCTGCATAATTGGCAGAGCTTCACATAAAAGTGGAGTCAGGGTGGGGGGTTTGTTCTTCCCTGCTCTAGCTGTGCATCGTTTTCCTTCAATTCCCACCTAATTAAACTCTGGGAATGTTAGAACAACAGTAATGGAGGTGACAGCACCTGGGTGGGAGGTGAAGGCAGGGAGTGGAGCAGGCAGAGCTGCTGGGATGTGCTGGTGTGTTGTGAAGCGGGGAGCCCCAAAAAGCGTGGAATGAGGGGTACAGGGGGTTTGCACCCTCAAGGTGAATGGATGAAGTAGGGAAGAAAGTGCCTCTTTCTCTCCAGGGATGATGGAAAGAAGCCTCAGCTTAGTGGCAGGGATGAATCCTGCCTGGCACTGGGCAGTGCTGGAGATGGGATACATGGGGTGGACTGGGATCATCCTGATCCAGGACCTGCTCCTGCATGGGCCCACTGTGGAGCTGGTGCTCTGCTGTATTCCTGGGGCCCTGGCGTGCGATACTTGGCTTGTTCATCCCACCACAGAGCCCGGGAGCAGGAACTGGTGCCAGTGGTGAAGGATGTCTCCATGGGTCCTGAGCCCATAGCCAAAGGCTGGATGTGGCAGCAGCAAGTTCTGCACCAGCCACCCCTATGGCCACGTGAGGTGGGATCTTGGAATGGTTTAGATTGAAGGGACCTTAAAGCTCCTGCAGCTCCAACCCCTGCCATGGGCAGGGACACCTTCTACTAGGGCAGGTTGCTCCAAGCCCCTTCCAACATGGCCTTGAGCACTGCCAGGGATGGGAACTCCCAAGTCTTCCTCAGGCTGCTTCATCCATCTCCCCAGCCTGTGTCTGTGCTGGGATTGCCCAGACCCGTATGCAGGACCTTGCCCTTGTCTTTGCTGGGCTGCATGAGGTTCACACCCCGATCCAGTGTGGAATCTCTCAACCACCGCGCGCATTGTGCCCGGAGGGTTTGTCTGCAGCAGAGTGCAGCCGAGGAGCTCATACAACACTTGTAAGTGCAACCTGCAGGCGAGGAGCAGCCCCACTCAGTGGTGTTAACCACTCAGGGCTATGCAAATCCAACCAGGAGCTGCTAATGAGGGCTACAATTAGCAGTAATCACTGTACAGGCCTGATTTGATTAGATTAAGGAAACAAAGAGCTGGGAGGTGGGGGGTGCATGGGCCATCCCCAGCTGGGAAGAGTCAGATCCCTGCCCACATCCTGCATCTCTCCAGCACAGAGTAGGTGAGGCCACTCCATGCACTGCCCCCATCCCATGGGATATTAGGGTGCTGGTGGGTCCCTGCACATCAAGGGTGGTGGTTGGTG
This sequence comes from Psilopsiagon aurifrons, assembly GCA_025447955.1. Taxonomy (NCBI): domain Eukaryota; kingdom Metazoa; phylum Chordata; class Aves; order Psittaciformes; family Psittacidae; genus Psilopsiagon; species Psilopsiagon aurifrons. The sequence goes on along the minus strand of JAOEHY010016698.1, from coordinate 16,291 downwards.
ACCCCAAAACACTGCACCCCCCACCCTGACCCCCATTTTTCCCCCGTCCAGGACACGCAGAAGGCGAAGCAGTTCCTGCCCTTCCTGCAGCGTGCTGGCCGCTCCGAGGCCGTGGTGGAATATGTGTTCAGTGGCTCCAGGCTGAAGCTCTTCATGCCAAAGGAAACCTGCCTCATCACCTTCCTCCTCGCAGGTGAGCCCCTGAATGTGCTGGGGCAGTCCTCACCCCACTGGGTGCAGGGTCCTCAGTCACCCCATAGGCTGTGATGAAGTTAATGCTGGTCAACCTGGGTTGGGGGTTAATGGGGTTGGAGGGCACTAAGTGGAGGTGACCAGAGGGGTCAGTGGCTGCCCCATCCCTGACAGTGTTCAAGGCTTGGAGCAACCTGCTCTAGTGGAAGGTGTCCCTTTGGGTTGGAATTAGATGGTCCCTAAGATCCCTTCCCACCCAAACCTGTCTTTGATTCGCTGATTCTATGACCCTGGGGATGATGGAGGTACAAGGGGATGCTCCGCTCCGGCTGTGTCGCCTTATGGGAGGGAATTGCTCATCCCCATGTGCACCCAGCAGTCATTTTAGTAGGTCCTACAAGACCAGAAGTATTTCCCCCCCACCAATCCCACTCGTGATGCCATTTCAACCAAGGCTTTGCCTTGGAGCCAGTTCTGGCAGCAGCATCATGACCCGGGGTGCTTGAAGGTGTTGTAGTGGGTCAGGGTGATGGTGCCCCATGACACAAGGATGGGAAAGCCCATTCCCAAGCTCTGGCACTGCCAGATGCCTCGATGGGGGCGGATTTGGGGTGGCTCATCTCTTGCTCTTGTTTCTATGGCAATGAGGGTGTCTGAATGATGACCCCACACACGGATCGTTCACAGCTCCGTTATGAACAATTCCATAAGCATAAAAATAGGCCCTGGAAGGGGGATGAAACCACGGAGGTTTCCCTCAGCAGCAGCTCCCGCTGCTCCCAATGAAGGAATATCCATCCAGCAACCTGGAATCCCACCGGTGACCATCACCGTCACCACCCTGCAGCGATGCTCTCACCTCAGCCGATAGGATCATTCCCAGGCTGGCTCCTGCCATGTGGGAATCGTGTCCTAAACCTGTCCTTCTCCTTGTGCTTGTGCATATAAATAGTGACACAGCCTTATTTATAATTAACCATTCCTAAAGTCAGCTGCGAGCGACGGAGGGAAGGAGCCGCATCACTCCTTCGCCCGAGACGGTCGGATTTGGAGGCGATAGAACTCCCACGTGCTCGGGAGGAGGAATTTAGGGATCCTGAAATACTTCTGCTTCCAAAGGCTGCCACTGGGGCTGGGCTGGGGGAATCCTGACGGCTCCTGCAAGTGGAGTGCTGCCTGGGCTGGGAGCAGCGTCCCACTTGCTCCGTCGTGGGGAGACAGCCCGCTCAGAGATGCTCTTCCTGGATTCCAGGCCCTGCGTTTGGTTGGGGTTGGATCTGCTCCGTTCCCGGTGGCTGAGTGGCCATTTGATGGGAGCTGGGAAGGAGCAGTAACAGATCCTGGTGCTGCCGATGTCAGCTGTCCTCTTCTTCACTGGTGAGGTGCTCGTGGTGCATCTCCTGTATCCTGGATCCCATGGGACCTCCACAGCATCGGCAGGCAATGAATCCCCTTCCCGTGGTGGGATGAACAAGCTCCTGCTGTTCCTCCCTGGGTACCCGTGGTTAAATACACCGGTGTCCACAGATCCTGATGGATCTGGTGATTCCAGGAGGCTCCGCTTGGCCTCTCCGCTGGGTCGGATGTTTTTAAAGGCAAGGGGAGGGCAGCCTGGAATTGGATGGCTCCAGGGAACGTGCTCACTGCGAGTTATATTTAATCCCTGTTGCTGTGGAGACCGACTGGCTGTCGCCTGCTCTCAGGGGCTGATCTGCTCCCAAAAGTTCCCAAAGTGGGGATAAAACCTCCCCAGGCCAGGCTGCATGCGGAGAGCCAGGGGTGGCATTTTACAGGGCATCCTGCCTTCCTCAGGAGCATCCTGAATTGCATGGGGTCATCCTGCGTGGCACAGGAGGATCCTGCATTGCTCGGGAGCATCCTGCATTCCCCAGGATCATCCCACGTTGTATGGGATCGTTCTGCATTGCACGGGAGCATGCGGCATGGCACAGGGCATCCTGCAGTGATCCTTATGCATTGCTCAGGAGCATCCCGTGGTGCACAGGAACATCCTCCAATGCATATGAGTGTTATTCCTGCACTGGATCATCCTGCAGTGCACAGGAGCATCCTACATTGTCCAGGCTCATCCCATGTTGTATAGGAACATCGTCTATTGCACAGGAGCATCTTGCATTGCATAGAATCATCCTGCATTGCACCAAGTCATTCTGCATTGCTCAGGAGTATTCTGCATTGCACAGGCGCATCCCATGTTGCACAGGACCATCCTGAATTGCTTAGGACCATTCTGAGTTGCACGGGAGCATCCTGAGTTGTAGATCCCAGCATCACAGCATGCTGATCTGCACTAATGGTGCTGCTGGAGACACTTCTCAGGTCCTGGATCAAACCATCCTGCTCCCTTCTGCTCCCCCTCATCAGCTCCCGTGCCTGCTCCAGTTCCTGCTCCCGCTGCCGTTCCTGCTCCCGCTCCCCCCAGCTCTCCTCCGGGAAGTCCTGGCCCAGCTGAGGCTCTAATCAAGCTGCTCACGTTAATTACAGGCTAGAAAGGCAGGTAACTGCCAGTGAGCACAGCTGATGACACCCCCCTTCTGCCTTCCCCTGCCACAGACCCCACGCAGCCGCTGCTGTGGGTATTCCTGGGATGTGGCTGATTCCTGCCTTCTGGCATGGCCGATGCCGCTGAGCTTGATGCATCCACCCCATCCCCTTCTCATCCTCGTGATCCCACCCCAATTGCAGCAAACACTAAGGCAAGAGCCTGGCACCCTGTGGATGCAGCGTGGGGGAGGTCAGGATAGCTGCTTCCCATGGGCTGGAGGTTTTGGGGTGCATGCAGCCCAGTGGACGGTTATTGTAGCAACTCTGCTCTAATGAGCCCCGTACTCCATAGGATCCATCTCTGTGCTGGTCCCTGGTCCCTGGGTCTGCTTCATATTCCCGCTCAGGGCCCTGCTCTCTGATGTACCCTGCTCTGTGGTCATCCTCAGTTGGGGTCCCTGCTCCATATTCCTGCTCTGTGGGTGTCATTTCTCTGTGGTTCTGATCCATGGTTCTGCTGCATAAGGGTCTCTGCTCCATGGGGATCCCTGCTTCATGGTCCTTCTCCTCCATGCAGGTCCCTGCTTCATGGCATGCCCTGCTCCAGAGGGTTCCCTGCTCCATGGTCCTGCTCCATGGGCGTCCCTTCTCCATGGTCCTTGCTCCATGGGAGTCCCTTCTCCATGGTCCTTGCTCCATGGGGGTCCCTTCTCCATGGTCCTTGCTCCATGGGGGTCCCTTCTCCATGGTCCTTGCTCCATGGGGGTCCCTTCTCCGTGGTCCTTGCTCCATGGCCCTGCTCTATGGTTCTCTTCTCTATGGTTCTGCTTCATGACACCCCAGGTCCATCACTCTACATGGAGCTGCTGAAGCATCCCCCAAGCCTCCTTCCCTCTTTGGAGCCTCTGCTCGCTCCCATTTCCCATGGTTGCTGCATTTTGAGGTGGCCCCTTGGCTCCCCCCGGCTCCCATCCAGCATTAGTCCCAATACAGCACCCATGTCCTGGATGGGGGATTGAGGGCTCCCACCCTACCCTGGAGCACCCACTGCAAGCACTGGTACAGGTCCCTAATGGAACAGGGGGTCCCAGTTATAGGGATTCCCATTTTGGGGGTCCCAGCTTGGAGGGAAGCATCACCAGAGTGTCTGTTGCCTCCCAAACCCTCCTTTGATGCCATCGCCCATCGCTCAGAGCCAGCAATATGATGAATATCCGTGTTTTATGACTGCCTTTTATATATATCTGTATCAAATGGAAATGAGCATCATCAAGAGAAGACAGGTCCTTTGGAAATGTGACTTCAGGGATGCTCCCAAGGGAGCCTCATCCCGTCTTTCCAGCTAAAATATACACATTGGAGAGCTATAAATATGTGCAAATAGAGAGGAGCTGATTCCAGCCCGGGTACCGCTTCCCCAGAGAAACTCTGCACAGCCCGATGCCAACACGGAGCTGTGTGGTGGGATTGACATAGTGGAGGGAAGGATCCAGATGGATCCAGAGGGACCTGGGGAGGTGGAACTGTGTGAACCTCATGGAGCTCAACAAGGGCAAGGTCCTGTACATGGGATGGGGCAATTCCAAGCACAAACATAGGTTGTGAGGAGATGGGATGGAGCAGCCTGAGAAGAAGGACTTTGGGATTCCCATCCCTGGCAGTGGTCAAGGCCAGGTTGGACAGGGCTTGGAGCAACCTGCTGTAGGGGAAGGTGTCCCTGCCCATGGCAGGGGGCTGGAACTGGAGGAGCTTTAAGGTCCCTTCCACCCAAACCATTCCATAACTCAGGAACTGATGTGCTTTTACAGTGATTTTGGTTCGGATCCAAGTTCAGGACACAGTGGTGGGGAAGGGAGGGGGCCTCCCGTGTTCCCCTCGCTGCAGGCTGGATTGGCAGGAGTTGGCTCTGTCCGGCCCCCTCCCTGCTCCCGGCTGATTCCCTCTTCCCGACAGCCTCTATTTTGGTCGGGATTCATGGTTAAAAATACGCTGCGCTCCCACACGGGCTCTGCGGCAGCAGCTGAGTTCCCATCACGACTCGGAGCCCGGGAAAGGAGGGAATAGCAATGGGAACCCCTCTGGCATCCTGGCGGGATCCACCCCGAAGTCTTTGGTCTGGTGCTGGAGCAGTGAAATCACATCCCATGTCTCTGGTGCGGCTTTGGGATCTTGCGTTGGTCCTCGGCATTCCAGTCTTGGATGCAGCTCCTCTCCTCCCACCTCCTCTGTTTCCCCCCATATCCATAAATCCCCCTGGATAGCAGTGGCAGGCACAGTCTTGTCCCTGCTCCCTGTGCTGGGTGTGGTTATGGCACAGCAAAGAGGGGGGAAAACTGTTTAGAGCCCAGGAATTAGGGCTGGAAAAGTCCCTGCTCCAGGGGTGATGGTTAAATCTGACTGTGGACGTCCTGTAATGCTGAAGGGTGTGCTGGGATGATGCGGGATACCCCAGGATGGTGTAGGATGCCCCAGAGGTCCTGTGAGATATCCTGGGATGCTGCAGGAGAGATACCTCAGTGATGCTGTGGGGTGCATCAGAGATGCTGCAGGATGAGTGGGATGCTGTGGGATGTCCCAGGGATGCTATAGGATATTCTGGGATGCTGCACGATGTCTTGGGATAGTGCAGGATACCCCAGAGATGTTGTGGGATATCCTGGGATGCTGCGGGATGCCCCGGGGATGCTGCGGAATATACTGGGATGCTGCAGGATGCCCCAGGGATGCTGCGGGACATCCTGGGATGCTGCAGGATGCCTCAAGATGCTGTGGGTTATCCTGAGATGCTGCAGCATAAATACCCCAGGGATGCTGTGGGATGCCCCAGGGTGCTGTAGGATATCCTGGAATGCTGCAGGATGCCCCAGGATGTTGTGGGTTATCCTGGGATGCTGCAGTGTAGATACCCCAGGGATACTGCAGGATGCCCCGGGATGCTGTGGGATGCTCGCCCCCACCCCTCAACCTCCATCCCTGAAGGAATGGGGCCAGGATCGGAGCATCCTCTGGATCCCCAGCAGCCAGCTCCTCCATCCCCACTGGCTGCGGGTCTCTGCGCTAAGGAAAAAGCATTTAACCAAAGTGATTTGCAGCGGAATTCTTCCGGGATCCCAGGAGGGAGCAGTGGCAGCCGCATCCCTCATTGTGCACATTAATCCATGGCAGCTTCCCGGGAAGAGCATCAGAGCCGCGGCATCGGTTCTTTCTCATCATTGAAGTGCTGCTAACTTTGCCGAGCGCCTTCCCAGGGCTGAGCATCCTCATCCCGACCTTTTCAGGTTTCCCATTCCCAAATCTAATCTTCCCTCATGTGTGTTTGGGAAGATCAGAGCAGATGGAGGCATCCGGAGCGGCTGTTGCGCTATTCTTTGGGAATAAATCACTGCTGTGGTGCATAACCCTTCCCCCAGCCCCTGCTCGCTCCGTGCAGGAGGAGGAGGAGCAGGAGGAGGAAGGGAAGATGCTCTTGGCAGCACTGACTCCCAGTCCCCCTTCCCAGTGCAGGGAGATGCTCCTTGCTGGAGACAAGGCTGCTGTGGCCTCGCCGCAGCGCTGGTGGTGCCGTGCCAGAGCCATTCCCACCCGGTGCCAGCGTTCCAGGGGGAGGAGGAGGAGGAGATGCATCCGCTGCTTCCTCCTGCTCATCACTGGCTGTTGGCTCCGTGCTGCCAGTGTCGGCCCAGATCCAAGTCCAGGACACTGCATCCAAAGCTCATCCCACAGCCCCTGGGATGGACAAGGGTCCCCTCTCTCAGGATCTACCCAGGATTCTCCCTGGATGTGCCATGGGTCTGGGGGGTCCATGGGACTCCCACCTGGGGGGAATTTCCCAGCTCTCCAGCCGCTGGTGTGGGTCAGTGCCGGGCTGTGGGTTTCTGTTAAGGAATTTCACTCTCCCCACAGCAAGTTTTGATGCCTTTCCAGAAACCTTCCATGATTTCAGGCAGAGAATGTCAGTGCCAGGGAGCTGAGGGGGGTGGTGCAGGCAGGAGTAAGGACTGGCAGCTGCCTGCACTGCCATGGCAGTGAGATTCCTGCCAGATTCCCTTGGAGATGGCACAGAGGAGGTGGGGTGGGAAAGAGGGAAAAGGGATTTTCCTGGCATCAGCACCAGTCCTGGCAGTGGGAGTGGGGGTGATGGTGAGAAGTGGTGGATGGGTTGGGTGGAGGGATGGGAATGGGGATTGGGATGTGACAGAGACGGAGATGAGGATTGGGATAGGATGCAGTAGGGATGAGGATGGGGATAAAACGGGGAGAGGGATGGGAATGAGGATGTGATGAGGATGGGGATATGATGGGGGCAGGAATGGGGATGTGATAGGGATGAGGGTGGGGATATGACACAGGAATAGGTTTGAAGTAACAACAGAGATAAGGATGAGGATGTGACAGGGATAGGGATGTGATCGGAAAGGGGATAGGGATACAGTAGAGATGGGGACAGAGATGAGAATGGGATTACAAGAGGGAGAGGGGTGGGGGTGCAATAGGGATGGGGACAGTGATGAGGATGGGATATGACAGGAATGGGGTTGTGACAGGGATGGAGATAAAGCCACATCCACCTGGATTTAGGTCTTGTTTATGCAGCCCCAGCCAGGCTGCAGTCAGATCACCTGAGTGGGCTTCCATGGGGAGCCAGAGCAGAGCTGGAATGTGGGAATCCCCTTCCCAATGCCCTGGGATACTCCAGGTGCTGATGTAGGGGTACCCCAGGACCCTCAGAGCCCCTTCAGTTGCCAGTGATAGGTGCACTGGAGTCACCCCAAGGTGCTCGGCACCGGAGGGCTGCCATCACTGGTGACACAGGGACAGTGGGGACCTCCCAGCAGTGGGGTGAGCTCCCTGGGGAGGACATGGTTAATCTGTTGGCCCGCTTCCCATTTCCTTATCCTGAGGGATGCCAGCAGGGAGCAGGGCTGCGGTGTCCCTGGTTGCTGGCACGGCTCCATGCAATTCCCAGCACTTCATTAATAAGGAATTATGGAAAATAGAATGAATAATGCAGGATGTGGCGGTTTAATCTGAGCCACCGGCAGCAGCGCGGTGCCAGTGGGGAGCCCGGGCTGGGGGGCTGCAGGGTCTGATGGCTCTGCCCTTGTCACCGTGTCCCCATCCCTGATGGCTCGTCCCCTGCTCATCCCATTGTCCCCATTGCTGCTGGCTTTTCCCCTGCTTGTCCCATGTCCCCACCTCTGGTCACCCCGTATCCCCATTGCTGCTGGCTTGTCTGTGTCCCCATCCCTGATGGCTCTTCTTCAGGTCCCCAGTCCCTGGTGGCTTTTCCCCTGCTTGTTCCCATGCCCCCATCTCTGGTCATTCCCATGTCCTCTCCCTGCTGGCTCTTCCCCTGCTCATCCCCATGTCGCCATCCATGCTTACATGCACTCATGTCCCTATCCCTGTTGGCTGCTCCTCATGTCCCAATCCCTGTTCAATCCCATGTCCCATGCTGGCTCCTGCCCTCTTGTCCCCATGTCCTTATCCCTGATGGCTGTTCCCCATGTCCCCGTCAGTCTTTGCTCATCCCTTACTCATCCTCATGTACCCAGCTGTGCTTATCCCATGTCTTCATCCCTGCTGGATCTTCCACTTCTTAGCCCCATGTCCTCATCCCTGCTGACTCCTGTGCTTCTCATCCCCATGTCCACATCCCTGCTGACTCTTCCCCGTGTCCCCATCTCTTTTGGTTCTTCCCCAGCTTATCCCACATCCCCATCCCTCTCACAAGCACAGGGACCCTCCAGCATCCCAGGACCTGTTTGAGTCCCACCTGAGCTCCTCTGTCCTCTTTTGTCCCTGACACATCTCTTTGAGGTGACACCTCCACATGACCACTGATGTCCTCACCCTCCTCTTCCTCCCGCAGGCATCGAGTGTCCACGGGGAGCCAGGAACCTGCCGGGGCTGGTGCAGGAGGGGGAGCCCTTCAGTGAGGAGGCCACGCACTTCACTAAGGAGCTGGTGCTGCAGCGGGAGGTAGGGATGCAGCCGGAGTGTGGCACTGGTGAGGGGGTGGTGGCAGCGGTGGGGCATGGACCTCAGTAGGGATGCAGCCGGGATGCAGCACTGGTGGCACTGGTGGGGCATGGACCACAGTAGGGATGCAGCTGGGATTCGGCACTGTTGGGGGGGTGGTGGCAGCAGTGGACCTCGCCAAGGGGCTGCCAGCAAAGGACCAGGACAGTGCTGGTCCCTGGGCTCAGCCTGTGTGTGGTGACAGGGAGAAGCCGCATGGACCTGGCTCATGGTGCTGGGGGAGCCTCTGGTGATGCCGGTGCTGGATGTGGGTGCGCTGTGCTCACCGAGGCTCCAGTGTTGGTTGTTGTCGGGGTTGTGCCGCGGTGCCCATGTCTGTGCCTGGAGAGCCGCATCCCTGCGGGTGTCACACAGAGTGTGTCATGCAGCGGGTGACAGCGGGAGCATCACCTGGTGCTGGGTGTGTGCCGGCACCGGATCCATGAGAGCTGATACAGGGAAGGGCAGCGGTGGCTTCTCCTGGCAGTGGTGGGGACCTCTGCCAGGAGCACTGATTGATTTCAGTGGATTTTGATCGATTTTTTTTTATTTCATTTTACTTTCTTTTATTCTATTTCATTTTATTCCTTTTTTCCATTTTATTATTTTATTTTTTAGTTATTCCACTTTTTTATTATTTTACTTGATTTGTTTTACTTTAACCTTTTTTTAATTTCACTCCTGTTGTATCTTGTTTTACTCTATTCCATGCAATTTTTAAATTAAAGACTGTATTATTTTACTGTTTCTGCTATATTTTTTTTGTTAATTTTATTATTTTTATTTTGTTCTATTCTGGTTAATTCCATTTTTATTTTATTACCCTATCCTATATATTTATTTTATTTTTATTCTGTGCTATTCTGGTTTGTTCAATCTCTTTTTATGTATTTTCCTTAATTTTATTCTAATCTGATTTATTCTGATCTATTCCACATATTTAATAGAATAGATTTTTAAAAAATTTTATTCTGATTTTGGGTTTTATTTTATTTTATTCTGTTGTATTATATTTATCGCCTTAATTTTATCTGATTTTTCTGGTTTATTCCATTCTGGTCTATCCTATCATATCCTATTCCATTCCATTCTATCAATTATTTGATCTGATCTGATCTATTCTATGTATTTTTGACTATTATTTTATGATCACATCTATTTTATCTCATTCGCTGGTGTCAGGGCTGAGCCCTGTGCTCTGCTCTGAATGCAGTGGGACTGGGACTGGGCCTGTCCCATACCAGGAGCACTGGGGAGCACTGGGAGCACTGAGGGCACTGGGGAGCACTGGGAGCACTGAGGGCACTGGGGAGCGCTGGCTGGGGACCCGTCTCCATCCCAAACCTCCACCTCAGCAGTAGGAGCTGGGCTGGGCTGTACCGGACACCTCCTGCTCCTGCAGCCACATCCACATGGAGCGATGCTGCGGATACAGGGATGCAACATAGGGGAGTGGGGGAGTCAGAAGCTGGGGAGGCAGTCCGGCTGCCTTGAGGATGAGGAGGGACCCCAGGGGGTCTGCCAGGGGTTGGGGTGCAACCATGGTAGGTGCATGGAGGACACATGATAGATGTAGGGCAGATGCAGGATGGATGCGCAGCAGATACACAGTGGACGCAGGGCAGATGTACAGCAGATGTGTGGTGTGGCAGTTGTACAGCAGAAGCACAGATGATGCACAGTGGTTGCAGGGGAGATGCATGGTGGATGCAGGGCAGATGCAGGATGAATGCTCACTAGATACAGGGTGGATGTGCGGCGAATGCCGGATGGACGTGTGGGGTTGCACGGCAGATACATAGAGGATGCACAGCAGATACATAGAGGATGCACAGCAGATGCAGGGTGGGCGCACACTGGACATGTGGCGGTTGCACAGCGGAAGTGCAGTGGATGCACAGAGGATGCACAGCAGATGCATGGTGGACATATGGTGAATAGAAGGCAGATGCAGGGTGGATGCACAGCAGACACACAGTGGTTGCACAGCAAATGCAGGGCAGACGCACAGGGGATTCAGGGTGGATGGGTGGCAGATGCTCAGAGGATGCACAGTGGATGCAGTGCAGATGCAGGGTGCATGTGCGGTGGCTGTGTGGGGTTGCACAGCAGGTACACAGTGGATGCTCAGAAGATACACAGTGGATGCAAGGCAGATGCAGAGTGGATGCACAGTGCCTGTGTGGGGTTGCAGGGCAGATGCAGGGTGAACACAGGGCGGGTGCACACTTGACATGTGGGCATCGTGCAGCAGAAGTGCAGCAGATGCATGGAGGAGGAATGGGAAACAGGTGGAATAGGGGTCTGGAACAGGAATGGGGAACTGGGGTGGGAATGGGAGAGCCAAGACAGGGATGGGGTGCCATTGAAATGGGAACTAATGACACCCCAGATGGGGACCCGGTTACAGATGCAGATATGGCTGTGGATGCAGATGTAGGCACTGATACAGATGTGGGCATGGATGTAGATGTGCTTGCAGGTACAGATTTGGGCAGGGATGCAGATGCAGCTATGGATGGATGCAGCTGTGGATGGATGCAGTTGTGGGCACGGATGCAGTTGTGGGCACAGATGCAGATGTGGCTGAGAGTGCAGATGTGGCTGCAGATGCAGTTGTGAACATGGACACAGCTGTGGTTGCAGATACAGATGTGGGCACAGATGCAGATGTGGGCATGGATGCAGCTGTGGTTGCAGATACCAATGTGGGCACAGATGCAGATGCACTGCAGCTGCAGGGCAGTGCTGCTGGGGGGGGTCAGGACCAGTAGGATCCTTCACCCTCCTGGAACACCACTCGCTGGTGGCTGTAGAGACATGAGGACACGGGGCCGCAGCGCTGCACGTGGCAGCTCCATCCCTCCCTTCTCAGCATCTCGCACATGCAGGCGGCTGCTGCAAAGTGCTGACCCGCATCCCAGTGCTTCCTTACCACATCCCGGAGATTCCCAGTGCCTGGCACATCCAGTGGCCCATCCTCATCCTCCTCCTGCCCATCTCTGCCATTGTGGCCATCCCCAGGGGCTCCTGAGCCCCTTGGTGACAGCAAACCAGCCGTGGATGGCACAGCGTGGCACGGGCATCCTCCTTTCCGGATGCCTTCCTCCTTCCCACATCATCCCCCCCAGTTGTTTCTCCCCATCTGGCCCTGACGCGCACGGAATTCTGATTGGAACTTGAACAAAGCCGCAGCTGCTCAGTGCTGGCTCCATGTTTTGGGGTGCAGCTCGGCTGGGGGAGCCCATGCAAGGGATTGGGACCCAAGTGGCCCTTAGGGACATTCCCCAGACCCTTGTCTCCGAGCCGGGGTGGGTGCACACGGTGCTGGGCTCATAACAGGGAAGGAGGAGCCCCCAGATTCCAGGGCAGCAGCCAAGAACCCCGAAACTGGGTGAGCTGAATAGGGGGGGTGTCAGCTCTATGTTGGGGTGCTGTGGGGTGGCACTTCTGTATTGGTGTACGGGGGGGGTGGTATCACTGTACTGGGGTGCAAGGGGATGTCAGCTTCGTCTTGGGGTGCAGGAGGTGGTAACTCTGTATTTTGGGGTATACAGGGGGGTGGCAGCTCCGTTTTGGGGTGCAGGGGGATGACATCCCTGTCTGCATCCTTGCTGCTTTCCTGCATCGTGGGGGGGGTCCTGGGATTTGGCGCTGAGGCTCTCCGGAAGGGAATTCCCTTTGGTTTCCATGGCAACTAGGTGATGGGGACATCCCCCATCCATCCATCCCTCCATCCGTCCATCTCTGGCTGCAGTACTGCCATGGGGCTGCCCTATGGGGAGCTGGGGGGTGGGGTGGGGGTGTGTCACAGCTCCAGCCCCCCCCCCCAAGCCTCCCTGCCTGCACCCCCATCAGTGCTGTAACTGTGGGAATTGGTTCCCAAATGTCCCCTGTGCCCTGGGTGATGGGGGTGCACCACTGCCCTCAATGGCCCCTGCCAGCCCCTGTGACCCCCTGCAGCCCCCCAGACCCGGGTGCTGCAGCACTGCAGCAATATGCAGGCAGCAGCAGTGCAGCCGGAGCCGTTCCCACTGCCTGTGCTGCAGCCATTCCGCATGCTGTGCCGTGCCGTTCTGTGCCATTCCATCCCGTGCCGTGCCATTCTGTTCCATTCCATACCATGCCATGCCATTATGTTCTGTACCATGCAGTGCCATGCCATACCGTGCTGTGCTGTTCCATTCTGTGCCATGACATGCCATGCAATGCCATTCCGTTCCATAGCATGCTGTGCTGTGCCATGAAGTGCCATTCTGTGTCATGGCATCCCACACTATGCTGTCCCATTTCATTCCATGTCACGCCATGCTGTGCCATTCCATGCATGCCATTCCCTTTTGTTCCATGCTATTCCATTCCATTCCATTCCATGCTGCTCCATCCACATTCCCATGTCCCACGTCTCCACTGCCAGCATCCACGTCCCCATCACAGCATCCAGAGCACCCCATGTCCCTGTGCCTGTGCAAGCCCTGGGGTGCAGCACTTGGCCAGCTCAGTGCCACCGGCTGCCTGGCACCGCCTTGTCCAAGACATCCCTGTGCCGCTGGGAGCTCCTGCTGGGGAAGAGGATGGGAATTATTCCATGCTCCTTCCCTTGGGTGACTCTCCAGTCAGGATGTACACCCCATTACTTGGAATACTGGATTTATTCCAGGGATTCGGTGGCACCATCATTATAATTGGTTGGTGATGGGGCTTAATGAGTGCTTGGAGTGGGGAGACTGGTACCCAGCACCTATTGGAGTTGGGCACACATCCATACGGATGCAGGAGTCCCTGGAGCATCCTGGAATAGGGATCAGGGCTCCAGTGGGAGCCTCGGGGTCACGGATCTCTGTCCCCAAATCCTCACTGTGGGGTTTGTGGTGACGTCCCTGTCCATCCGCCCCACATGTGTGGGGCTGGACCTGACTTCACCCCATGTGAGGGTAACTCCAGGGGTCTGAGCAGCCCGCGAGGGGGTTATTCCTGGATGATTCCCGGTTTTCCAGCCTGTAGCCCACATCTCTGTGTTGCTGCGATGGTTTAGTGAGAGCTCCAGCTGCTGCATCAGCAGCTTCACCGGGGCGCGGTGCCGAGCTGGGGGAGGCAGGAGCTGCTCTGAGGGACAGGGGTGGCTGCGGCCCATGGGTGAGGAGCATCCCCTGAGCATCCCCACAGCATTCCCTAAGTGTACCCCGAGCATCCCCATAGCAACCCCTAAGTATTCCCTGAGCATCCCCCCAGCATCCCATGAGCATCCCTTGAGCATCATCTTAACAACCCTTGAGCATCCCCTGAGCATCCCATGAGCATCCAGGCACCAGCACATTGCCATGACCCAAGGGTCCATCCTACGGCCATGCCACCTCTATCCCCTCCTGGGGATGGGGTCAGTGGGAGTATGGAGCATGGTGCAGGATGGCACCGGGATGCATGGGATGGGAGAGACATCCCCTTCCTCTGCCTGGAGCAGGGATGGTGCCGTAGCTCCCGACACGGTGTTGGAGGGCTGGTTTCTGCCGTGGTCATCTCTTAGCTTCCTGCTTTGGGGCCCCCATGTTGGCCAAGGTGCCCCCAAGCTCTGGTTGGCAGTGGGGGTCATTGCCTTCCCTGTGCACCTCTTGGTACCCTGGCAACCCTCTGTGGTGGCAACCGCTGCACCAATCCCAGCTTGAGCTTCCCAGTCCTTTTGGGAAAGCCACTGGAATTCCTTAGGCCTGAAATTCAATGGGAGTTTTTGGCTGTGTTCTGGTGACTCGCCCTTGGTATTTCTGGTTGTTCCATTGAGGTGTGAGCGTCCCTTGTCCAGGAGCATCCCAACCCCACCGACACCAACCGGCACCTCACGGAGCTGGAGCAGTAGGGATAATGACTGGGAATGCTGGGTCGGGATGTGTCATGGAGCCCCTGGCACCAGGGTGGCCACATGGTGACACTGGGACAAGGGACCCCTCTGGTGCCGCTGCGGAGCCCTGGGGTATGGAGAGGGGCTGGGGAGTGGTAGGAGCCGGTGATGACCTTCCCATTGCATTCCATCACATCCTATCACATCCCATCATGTCCCATTGCATCCCACTGATCCAACTCCATCTCACTGCATACATTGAATCTCCCTACAACCCACTACAAACCAGTGCATCCCATCACATCCAGTTGCATCCAAATGCATCCCATCCACTGCATCCGCACTACACCCATCACCCCCATTACATCCCACCACAACCATCACCCCCATTGCATGCTACCACATCCCAAGCATCCCATCGCATCCCACTGCATCTCACTGTATCCCATTGTATCCCATTGCCCTGCAGCCTCCCTGCTCACACTGCAGCCTCCTTACAGTGATGCCACCCTCAGGGACACCCCTGTCCCTGCTGTCCCCAGGGCACCCAATATCCCCAACACTGGCACTAAGGGCCCCCTCTGTCCCTGCACACTCTGGGGTCCCCATGGACCCACCACTGGCACCCAGGCACCCCATGGCACTGCTGCTGGCACCCACAGGTCCCAGATTCTCCATCACAGCACCCAGAGCACCCCACATCTTCACATCTCCTAGAGCACCGCAATGCCCACGTCACCAGCACCCAGAGCATCCCATGTCCCCACTGCTATTACCCAGAGCATCCCATGTCCCCACCACCAACACCCAAAGCACCCAATATCCCCATCCCCAGCACCCAGAGCACCAAATACCTCCACCCCCAGTATTCAGAACATCCCATGTCCCTGTCACCAGCATCCAGGACGCACATATCCCCAGCAGCAGCACTCCAAGCGCCCCATATCCCCATCACCAAGAGCACCCAATATCTCCACCACCAGTACTCAGAGCACCACATGTCTCCATTACCAGCATCCAATACCAATATCCCCATCCTCAGCACCCAGAGCACCCCATGTACCATCTGCCAGCACCCAGAGCACCCAATATCTTCACTCTCAGCACTCAGAGCACCCCATGGCCTCATCACCAGCACCCAGGACACCCAGTATCCCTATCTCCATCACCCAGAGCACTCCATGTCCCCACACATGATGTCCCATGTCCCTAGCATACTGCCAGGGTCACCTCCATCCCATCCCCTTCCCACCTCCCCGTGCTACCACCTGATTCATTCCCAGCTCCCTCCTCCCTCCTTCCACAGCAAATTCCCATTTCCCGGCCGTAACCCATGGCCTAACAACCCTGGGCACCCCTTTGCACCTTTGTTTTGGGGGGGGACACGCACACCAGCCTTTAATGGGGTGATGCTGGGGGTCCCTTTGGGTACCAATGTGGGTACCAGTTCCCAGCATCACTTTCTCCCTGTTTGGGACCCCTTTGTGGGGAAGAGTTTCAATCCATACGCACAACCCCCACTTTTGGCTGGGATGGGGGGGGGTCCCAGCATTCCCCTCCCCCCCGTTTTAACCCCTCGGGGACAACGGCAGGTACAAAGAGTGAACAATATTTATTAAAATACAAAAATACACTTGGTTTTTGGACGGATTTGTTGTGGTTTTTCCTCAGTTCAGGATACAATCCCATCATTCCGGCCTTTATATAGATATAGATATAGATATAACTTCTGTTTAACCC